>JAQFZW010000660.1:0-47699 GCA_034687055.1 Heteromurus nitidus | reverse complement strand
GAGTCAATGGTAGACAAATACCTGAATAATACAGACTAATCACTTCGGATCTGGAATCAGCGTTAAAAATTGACCCAAAAATCATATTTGGAATGTTCAAGTGTATGACTCCAACTGAGGTCCCTCCCTTGTTAGATGCAGAAGAACATCTGATTTTAGGAATAGTTGAGGATGGTAAGCAGACGTTTCCACTTGAACGATGTACTTCCACGAACCCGAAATAAATCAATGAAGAAATGCAAAATTGATTGCAGTGACTCGCTCAGTAAAATCCTGCAAAAGTTTTTCGGAGTGGATGCAACGAAAAAGAGATCGGAACAAGAAATACACTATTTTTTGACAAAATTGACTGAGAAAAGTAGAAAGCATATTTCGATACAACTTTCCAGAAAAGACATGTCATCCAAGTAACACGCTCGACTGCACCTGAAGAAGGCTTCTTCATACTTTTTTTTACGTTCCAGAGAAATCTCGTTGGGAAAAGGTGTGTTCCAGAAAAAACCCGTTGGAATGACGATCATGTTATAGAAAGCTGGAACTTACAAGTAATGCGCTTATCTTTCCTTCCCCCCACAAAAAAAGATTCCCAAATAACATGCATGAGTGGATTGGAACTGAGGGGAAAAAGTATGATAAAAAGAGAAGATTTTTTTTTGGAGATGGGAAAAGCGCCAAAAACAAGTATACAAATCAGCACACATATGCCTAAATACATGTGGATGATGCAGTTCCACTCTAAGAATGCATACACTTTAAGCCGACTTTCTCTCTCTCTGCCTATTTTTTTCTAGAGTACTTTCCAAACGAAGTCTTAAAAGCAGTTTGAGAGGATAATTTAGAGAGAATGACGACAGTGCTTGGCTTTCACTCTTTCTCTCTCCCAAGATTTCCTCGGAGACTTCTTAAAGATTCTCCCTTTTAAAATTGTACCTTTTTTTACCTTGAGCACTTGACTCGAAGGGAAACACACATACGACGAGTGAAAGTGAATAGTACGACTACATATGCCTTAAACGAGTACATAATATGCATTTTTCAGCCTCTTTTTCCAGAGAAAATGGATGCAAAAAAATACTGTTAGGCACATCCTTCCTTCTCTCACGCTATGCAATTTTTGCATAAGGAATCTAATAACACTCGGGGTTGGCGAGTGTGTCAATGAGCCGAGTTATATGAATTCTCTGCGTTTGTTACTTTCTTTCACAAAAGTTTTCTTCTCGACGAAAAAAAATGAGCAAAAAAGTGGAGAAAACGAGGGAAGAGTTTTCTTGGATTTTTTTGTTGTAGGTGACGCAAGTGTGGGGGAGAAAGTTGGGTAGCAGCGTGGCTAACTAGACATTCTGTGGTATGGGCTATGAACGAATTGAATATGCAAATCGTCCGTGTACCTCTAGCCCTTGAGAGTTATTACTGCTAATGTTTTCCTCCTTCTTTAAGCCATCCTCCTCAATATGGCATACCATCTACTTCCATTAGGCTGGATTTTTTTTGTAAAAAAAGTTATTACAAAGACGTGGCCCAATTTTCTCTAAAAAAAACCACAATTTTGAATCTCAGCCTGAGAGAGAAAAGTTTAGTAAGTAGTTTAGAATTCAAATCGCTCTTTTAATTTCTTCCTTGAAAGCCGCTTTTAACAAGACCGGTAACAACATAAAGCGGCCCCCTTAAGTGCCTGATTGTACGTAAACTATATTTTGTGTGTGTATTTTTAGTATTAAACGACCCTCTTCAAGATAAAACCTTTCCCCTCTTTTGACATCATTACCAACTTCGCAGCAAATTTAATAATGCTCTCCCGATTGCGATGTTGTATGCTGCATTAATTGTTAATAACATTGAAACGTATGCCCATGGACGAAAAAAGGTGTGTGGGTAAGAAATACATTTTTGTTGGCTCGTAGCCAAACACACGATTATGTAGACAGCCACTTCCATTACTGTCGTCATCATCGTGACCGTGAACGTCGTTTTACAGAAAGAGAGGGCACAAGACGCGATCACAAGGAGCGAGGAGACACAAAGGAATTCTCATCATCATAATTTCTAATGGTGATCTAATATGCAAGCGATATGCGAAGTATGACGCTCTCTCGTAGGGACTCCTCACACGACTCACATTCGTGTAATATTATTATTCAGTGACTACGCAGCAGTGGTATGAAGATTCCTTACTCCAACTCATTTTGACGGGATTATTATTCGGAAACGAGAATTGCTCTACAACACCATCCCGCCATATCCTGTGTTTAATCATGTGAGGAGGATTTGAAGTACTATAATTATGCATAT
The DNA here is from genome assembly GCA_034687055.1 of Heteromurus nitidus. Classification (NCBI taxonomy): domain Eukaryota; kingdom Metazoa; phylum Arthropoda; class Collembola; order Entomobryomorpha; family Entomobryidae; genus Heteromurus; species Heteromurus nitidus. The sequence goes on along the minus strand of JAQFZW010000660.1, from coordinate 45,410 downwards.
ATAGAATTTACAGTATACCAAATGTGGGAGACGATGGAAAATTTGACATTGCAGACTTGAACTATAAAGTTATGGGAGGAACGATATCCCACGGCGAAATTTGCTTATACAAGACATATGACATCCGCTAGCCTCCTTCGCGTTTTCCTCTTTCTCCTCTTCGCGTCCATGGGCTTTGCGCCCTCTGCGAAAAGGAATTTCGTTCGTCGTGGCGCGACCGCGTAATAATATTACTTGCGCCACTTGCGGTAATAGAGTAATAATCCAAGCAATTCGGGAGCAATGCCAATAAGACACTTATGAAGAGGATTGACATGTATATTATTATATGACTTTATTACACTCTTCTTATATATTTTCCGGTGTGCGCGTGTTGTCGTAATGCCTTATTGCATGTTCTTGTCATATTCACTCGATCGAAGTGAAACCAAAACCAAAAAGGAAGTAGCAAAAAAAAGAGGCTTAAAAGCAATTTGGAGTGTTACCCTCAATCTGAAATTGTTCACAATAATCACAAGCTGATAATTTCTTGTGCAAACAGTCTTCAGCGTCTGAGTGTAATAAAGAAATATTATATTGCATAGGCATATACTAACACCATTTTATGAATGTGCTTTTACGTTGGCTGAAGTTCAGAAGCACACTTGAGATGGATGTAATGGATACTAAATTTTAAATGATTTCACTTGACGTATGCATACTAAGGGTAAAAGTTTTCACCATTTTGTGGTTTACTTCTCATGGCCATATTATTCGGCTCACACAAAAACATTCCATCTCGAGGGATAAACTTTATGACAATGAATATGGAAATCGCACACAATTACACAAACGTAGGTATTCATACAATTGTTTTGTGGCACGAGTGTGCATATAGTGAGGGTTCTCTCTCTCTCTCTCATGAACACACTTGAACAATCTCAACCGTTGTTTGTAATATAATTATTCTTGCAGAGGACATTAAATAAATTAAATTCTCAGGGAGAGAGCACGAGCTTCTTCTTGAGATGAGTATGAGGAACGAGGAAGAACATGCTCGTAAAATTTTACCTCGAGAGAGAGAGAGCGGAAAGAGAAAGTGCATAGTTGTCTTGGTGGAACTCTGTAAGTTCTCGGTCCCACCGTTGTTCTTTTTTTTCTTGTTGGAAGGAAAGTCAACAAATGAGAGCGTTATATTGTCACACAGAAATGCTCTTAGAGAAAACAAAACTAGTTTTTGTTGTAATTGTGCAAAACTTTTTTCGCCATCAAACTTGGTAAAGGTTTTTGTTTTCTCTCGTGTTTGGGAATAGAGGTTTGTGTACTGCGGGGAGAAAGCGGAAGAGAGACAAAACATGTGCCGGAGCGCATGGTGCACTGGGATATATATCTTCGACAGGTTTTCTGTCGAAATGGTTTCTTCAATGATTACAGGCTATACGTCATGCGAATGATGATGATGATGAAAGCAACATGGTGGTTTTTCCTACTCCTCGAGCACTTCTGCATCAACACAAAACACAAACATATATGCTCCCTTGGGCTAGGGCAGTTTTCTGAGCACACAACTTGACTTTCGCTATAAAAAGTAGCACACATGTGAAAATAATACAAATCTCATCACACAGCAGCATATCCTATTGAAATGAAAACTACACAAAAGCATTTCTCTCTCGAACTTATCTTGAATTGTTTGAACCTTTCGGTTTGGCATTATTTTCTTGCATAATAAATCCTGTGGCCTTTTTAAGAATTTAAGCAAAGAGTCTGAGATACATTCAAGCCTTCTGTATGTTTACCTAAGCTTGTACATTTTGTGTCGAGAGAACAAAACTAGAAAAAAGAACAATCCTAACTCTTTACATCGATTCTCCTCTGTTAAAATACCTTTCACAAAACCATGTCCAGGTCTAAGAGACACAAGGGGACTGGTGTTTTTGCTTTGTTTTCGGAGGAATTACTCCAGTGAAATAGGCGAAGAAAAAACTTGCGGAAGACGATGGGAGAAAATGCCAAAGGCACACACGTAAAAGGTCAACTAAGTGAATAAAGGTCGTTCTTGGGACTTTCTCTGTCTCGAATTTCTTAAAGTTCCAATACAAAAGTGTATAGTACTAGCATACCACCAGTAAAGCAGTATACGGCTTTGGTTTACACACTAGAATTTTAATAAGAACTACGACTAGTAAGTACCTATAGTCAAGTTCTCTGAATTATTAAATCGAAAGAATACCAAGAATTTTACTTATCCCTTTTTGCAATTTTGTTTCACAAACTAAAGCACGGCATAATATTATGCACTTTTTTGTTTCGCATCCGTGTTTGGGAAAACTCTATTGGATTTGCTAGATTACGAAAGGTAGCGGAGGAGTAGGACAGAGAGTAAAAAAATAACTTCACATTTCCGCTTCATTGTCAATTATGCAAGTGGACCAATGAAATTACAAAAAAAATCGTCCCTCCTCCAAAATTCATAGGAAATGCTTGAGCACATATTACGAAATCCGCTGAAAAAATCCAGCCATTTGAATTCACTCGGCCAAAATTGCTAGTGTGTTTTGTCCTCGGACATAAAATTAAAAACATGTATATGGCCGGCATACCACAGCAGAGCAGAGCATAGACGACGGCGTGCAACATTCATGGAGAATAAACCGCCGGAAGAAAATTTGCATTCGTATGAGCAACCAAGCCCAACTCATTTCAGGGTTTAGACAAATTAGCAAATCATGCTTTGGTTGGAATCACCCGGGACATGTAGAAAACGTATGTGTGTATGTGTGCACTGTGCACACGCTAAATTTAGACTTGCGATGCACATGGGACGAAAGAATGACAATGGTGTATAGCACCACTTGTAACGAGTGCCACTCTCCCCGAGAACACGTAACCCGAAACTGGAATATTAAAACCACATCAGGCGCCCAACTTTCCGCTAATGCATGTCTTTTCCCTGTAAAATTATTATTGATCTAAAAGTGGAAGCCAATGGGTAGCTCATTACATTCCCTCTGCTGCACAGTTTTCGCCTTTTAGCAAACGAGCTACTTCATGAAATCATCATGATTCTCCAGCAGAGACTGGCACACAGATCGCCGATCGGTGTTTGAAATGAAGCATGCTCGTATTGTAAAAAGCAAGAAACTAATCATCACATTTATATTGACTCGGAATTGCCTTCAACAAGATGCTCGTAGCAATGATTTTTTAAACGAAGTTTTTGAGGATATATGCGGTTTGAATTCACCCGGTAGAAATTTTTAAAGCACAGTGGCGAGACTGAAATATTGAGTGCGGAAACGAGATAATCTGACATGGAAGATGGATAGATGAAAATAATGGCGTTTTGGGTTGGGAAGTGGAATTCCGCCCGAAGCCCGCTTCAATTTTTTTCTCCTTCTTGGGAATATATTATATTGCTTCAAGGTAAAACGTTACATGTTCAAACCATCAAACGTTGGACAAAAAAAGAAACATTGATCCAGAGAAAATTTATACAATTTTGGTATATAGAGTTCCCTCGAAGGCTCAGGATAAAACTGACGACATTCAAGACAGCATATTTATACATGAGCGAAAACCGAAATCCAAAAACGTTCCACGTGAAGCTAGAGGAAATCCCACGCACCCGTGATAAATCATTTAGCTTCATCAACCGAAACCTGTGGAGCTCTCTCACTCCTGTGGCGTGTCTCTATAAGCATGAGTGTGTGTGGAGAGAGGAGACTTTGTGGGGGAAAGTAGTATGCCTTTCTCCCAGTCTCACTTTTTTCTATACTCAAAGTTTATGTATTATGCAAGCTGAGGGAAGGAAGTAGGAATATATGATATCGACCGAAGATATATATATTTAATATTAGGATCCAACCAAACACGCTTTACTCACTGTGTTTTTCACCTTTCGCGCTTACTACTGAAGAGAGGAGACAAGTTTTTCGGCGCTTTGGTAGACTCCCTCTCTGCCACATGTTTCCATCGACTTGCACTTTTTTTGTGAAAGGTACCCCGCTTCATTTTGCTTTCTGAGTTCATACATAACTTGCGACTTACATTTTTTTTACAAAACGGTTCCCTTTCATTCTTGAGTTTAGGTAGGTTGAACGTGCGAGTGTTCTCTATATTTGAAAGTAACCTTGATGTTTCCTGAAAAAAGAAGAGAAAGGTAGGAAAAGCAATGGCGCGGAATATATTCGGGGTTTCCTTGCTCTTTTTAAGGTTCAGTATATGAGACGCTGCGCTAGACGATATGTGAGAGGGGAAAAGTCCTGCTCCACATTTGAACGCATAATATTCGGAATACCGTACAAGGATCACGTTCACCGCAAGAGTACATGTAAGCAGGGGATTTTCCCTGTCAGAGGTGTGGTGCGGAGGGCATGTTTCCAGGATTGGGTCGAAGAAATCTGAGACTGGAATATGAAAAAACTAAAGTTTAATGTGGAAACGATCATCCTCTTTTTCATTTAGCCATTAGTCTTTTCCATTCCATGTGTCGAACCATTTTCTTTTTTTAAATTCGAGTTGGCGACCACAAAATTCATGGTTTCATTGTGAATACTGGAAATATGGAACCTAAGACTTAATATATTCCCAAGAGTATTTTTAAAAAATAATAATAAACGTTGAAATGACTCATAATTTATGATAGAATGAAATGTGGTGTGACACAGAATGTTGGTTGGATCTTTAATGAAAGACGGATTTTTGACGTTTTGAACAAATATTTATCATTAAATATTAAAGGTGCTGCCGAGTAATGCCGCGTTACTTTAAAAGAGAACCATGCAGTTTAGATGGTACCCGACAATTCGTCCATAATTTACATTAGATATTTGGTATTGGCGGAAATTGTACAAGTTTTGACAAAAGTTTGCACAACTGAAACAGTTTATTAAAATGTACAGGGGAACAAACGGTTAAAACAAAGGTGTTATTCTCCGGAAGTAGTACAAAATCATTTCTACTCCGACACTGCTGTTTTTTCCTTCCCTTTTTCAACCAGATCGATGGTCCTCTAAAAATAGATAGGCTATTACAAATAACAGAGTATTTAACCCCGACTCGAACACATAATTAAAAGAAATTCAAAAATACACAATTGTTCCAAGGCTCACATCGAAGCTAAAATTGTGGAATACAATTTAACAAAATGAAAACATTTACACAGAGTTCTGAGTATTTACTCAGGATTGGTTTTAAATCAAACAAACCGTTTTTCAAAATTGACGTTCATACTGTAGTGTTCACACTAGATTGGTTGCAACATGACAGAAACTAAAGCCCTAATATTGATTTATGTGTTGAAGTAGCAAGCTCCTGGTCTGCGATCATTTGAGGAAAATAATCGGATTACATGAAACAAAATAAGATATATATAGGATTAGTGGAAATAAGGAACGCTCCTCATAACATGAAGGTGCGCCACACGAGTCCTTCATTTATGTAAGATCGTTATTACACCACATTAACTACTCGAGTAAAATACCTCACGAGCACGTTTCCTTTTTGCGCGCATTGATATGTGAACAGCGTCCAACCAAAGTCAAAATTGACTTTCTCTCTCCACTTGTGTGCAGGTATACGAATTGAAACTTATATAATTTCAATCCGTATAATCGAACATATATGTAGAGACCAACTGCTACCGCAGATATCCTCCCTCACGTTTTAATTTGACAATACAGAGTATTTTGCCATTGGATCTAATGAAAGCGAGCACATGGTTGGAGTGCCATCCGATCCACACACATGACGACGATATGTGTGGTGGTTGTATGCAAGAGAGATGATAATAGGAAAGAGGAGAGAGTCCATGTTACGGGAAGTGAGTCCCATTTTCATTGAGACCAAAGCCAGGTAAAACTCGGTTCGAGTGCTCTCTGAAATCAAACAGAATCCTCGTGTGTGTATCTTCATTTTCTCTCTCTCTCTCTCTCTCCTGCCAGAATGACTTATAAAATGTAATATGTATGTGGAGAGGGAAGAGCTTCTGCCAGAGAAAAAAACGGTCGTGTGTTAGACCAACAAGACCTGACTTTTCCTTTTCACTCACTGAGTCCCCTTTCCCCACTTTCTCTAATTCTCCTCTGTGAGCTCGCAACGGCGACGAGTGAGTGAATCAGAGAGAGAATGTCCAGCTCCGTACGAAGCCATAATATCTTTTCACCATAAAAGCAGTTTGTTGTACGCTTTTGTACCTAAAACCCCTTTCTCTCTTGAGCACACACACGGTGTAAGCCCTTTTTAAACCTATCGGTGCTAATGCCTTTTTCCAAAGGACAACCACACAGAGAGACATACATTCTTTGGTATTTTTATACTGTCGAAAGTATAAAGTTGGAATATACACTTTTCTATATGTGCACAATAAAGATACTTATTTGAGCCTTCTCTCTTCCTCTCCCTCTGCTTGTGTGTGTGTGACTTTCTCACTCAAGTGGCACTCGATGGAGATTATGGATTTTATACACATACCACTAGCATTTACTACGTGAGCATTATTTACACCATTCTCCAAATGCTTTCACCAACGGGACCTGCATTATTATCAAGGCACTTGCATTCCACACACTCATCTCCCGTCGAACTGTCTCCGAGGCGGGGAATATATATATTTTTTTGTTAAAAAAGGATGAGCAAGAAATGCTATATATTTTTATGTATTGGATATGTATAATAACATTATCTTGATGATCTTCCCAAGTTTTTGTACCGCTTTCCTTATATAAACTCATTTTTCGGAGGGGTGCACACACATTCCACTTTCTCACACAATAATAAATACAATACTATTCCTTCTTCCCTTCAGATCGATGCGTTCTTCTCTTTCTTCAGCTTCGACGATGGAACTGACTCGTGAGGAAGAGAAGATTGTTCAGGAAATTGTATGCGCTGAATATAGGGATTGTGTGCTATTGTTGGAACGTTTTCCCAATAATACTTTTTATATACGATTCTGAGTGTATAGGCGTATATTTACCCCATATTCAGTCGACTTGTTTACGTACGTGAGAAAAACATGGCAAAAGTCAGATTAAGACGAAGAAAAGCAAGTAAATATATGCCGTTATTCAATGTTCGAAAAGATGAAAAGGGTATCATCGACATTTCATTGAAGACAGTGAAAAATGTAACCTTTTGGAAATGTAAGGAGTGACATTTACTCTCTTCTTCTTCTCTCCTTTATTCTTCCAAAAGTATTATTAAAGAAAGATCGGCAGACTGGAGGCGAATATTTATTGGATTTTGAGAGAGCTGACAAAGTGACACGCATGAGAGAGTCTACATGGCGTGATGGCAAATGGCCTGTATAGTGCTGCTCATTCTCAGAATTAGAAAACTCTTATTGCTAACTTCAATCGTTTGGAAATGCAGAGTGACACAGTGAAAAGCAAAAGAAGGATGAGGAACACGTTCACGATGCACTTATGATAAAGGGGGAAAATAAAAAGGTTCGTGTGTGTGTGAGAAAGTGGGGATGAGTTGGAAATGACTTTGCACTACTTTTCAAGATAACGTGAGTAGTGCCAGTTTTTCCAGAGAAGAAGAAAAGTTTTGCTTTGGTGGAGGAAAGAGAGAGAGATACTATCTTTTTCTCAGTATATCCTTTATTCTCAATCCATTAAGCAGGTTAGCTGCAGCGAGATATAATGTGTCAAAGGGAAAATGTAGCGGAAGACGCCTGTTGCTCTCTTTTGATAAATCCTTGAAATGGGCCGAGACATGTTTATGTATATTTCGGTTTAATGTTTTAGGATATGATATATGTGAAGCACATATGTTGAATCTCATGCGGTTTCATACATGCGAAACGGTCATCCAGCAACAGAAGGTATTTGAACTGGAAAATGTGTTCCCTTTTTTACAGATTATTTCTCATTTTTCATAACGAAAAATATCTCAAAATTTTCCTCTTACACGAGTCTTGTCTTCCGCTCCCAATGCCCCAGACAAAACACTTGACAGATGGGTACACTTTACGTATCACCACACTCCAAATATATATAAGAGAAGGTCTCTTCAAGTCGTTCGTGTCACGAAACAAGTTTTTCGCTTTCGTTCACCACAACCTGAGAGTCCTGAGCAATGTTGCATGGGGAAAGCGATGAGAGAGGAACGACTAGCAAAACATATATGCCAACAGAGCATAAGCAAACCCGACCGAGGAGAAAAGGCAAAAAGTTATCAAGGTTTTTCTCTCTTCTGCTTCTCTCTCCCAAAGCTGGCAAGATCAGCTTCCCCAATGGTTTCCCCGCAAATGTGCATTGGAGGTGACAACCCAGAGAGAGAGAGAGAGAAGATATTGGTTTTCATGAGTTTTCCAACCCAAATGTTTCGAAAACTGGAGAACTGGAGAGGCATTTTCGTTTTCAGCTTGAAGTCACGCAAAGCATCTGCTATAATTTTCCCATTATTACATATAGCCAGACACTACAAAACCACATTATAAGGCATTATAACATCATATGCATAACGTAAGAAGACGGTTTCGTAGAAAAATTTATATACTTTTGCCAACAAAAAAAATTGTCCTTGGACGAGTGCTCTAAAATTCTGCTGAGATGTCCCAAGCTGCCTTTACATTTTAAACTAACTAACTTGATTGGAGGTTGCCTGTTGTAGTGCTGAATATAATATGTTTTTATTTCTCTTTTCGCAGGTCCCAACACAAGTTTGTTTGTTTGCATAAATATGCAACATTGAAGAAATGTATCCTGTTGAAATATTATTATGCTTGTGATGCTTCTCTCTCCCACTTGACTCACCTCTCAACATTCCACTCAATTATATAAAAGCCCTTATAAAAATTTCAAGTGGCTATATTGCGAGAGAGACCTGTTAAGGTTCAGCTCAGCGTTTGTAGGTCTCTAACTTTTCAAATGTCAAGAAACTGCCTTTCACCGGAAAATATACAATCCTGAAGGGCTTTTCTTTGCTGATGCAATCTAAAGGACGCCCACATACGCTCACAATGAAGTATGTGTGAAGTTTAGTTGACAGAAAGTAGCAACGAACGACACGGATAGACGTTTCTCCAAAATGTTATTGCCTCTTAAAATCATCGACTTGGGTTTGTCACCCATTTCAAACTACGCAAATAATATATATGTCACGCATACTAGATAAACACCGTCAACAAGGTTCTTTCAATCTTATACTCGGATACAAAAACCTTTCGTTTGCTATGACCCAAAATAGAATGTGAAGAACGAAATATATATTTCCGAATTGAATAATTGAACTGTTAAATAATACGCATACAATTCTCCTCAATTCAAGTCGGCATTGGAACACTTCTTGTTTATCTGGAACGTAATTTTCTGAATTGAATTTTCGTTATCTCGAAATACAACGCAACTCCTCCTCCGGATCTCTCGAAGCGGATTGAAGAGAGAGAATTCTCTCCCATTTGCATGCAAGTCACCATTATCATTATCCCCGTTAAAGTCACTTTCCATCATTTAGGCCTGCCACGTCTTCCATTGATGTCGTGTTTGTTCCGCACCCATGACTTTCCATTGTTGTTCCCAAACCTGGAGAAATCTGCGACGAGCAGATTGATGCGGCGCACGTGTTGTGGGCGATCCTAGTAACAAAATTGCGTTGACCTTGTGTGAGTGTGTGTGTGTAACTTGGAATACTGTGTGGATAACTTATAGAAGAGAGACGAAGAAACACTCGGCTTTCACGTGGGGAAGATCGAGGCATTGAACCTCATTGTGTGTCTTATACACAAGGTTTTCTTTTCACTTGTCTCAAGTCTCAAGGCTTGTGCTCATGCATCTTCGTCTGACGAAACGAAGGTAAGATGAAGCTAAAAGGAGAAAAATGTGAAATAATGTTTCCTTTCCAAACAAAGCCGTTTCTCTGCGCTTCCGAACTGGAAGTAAAAGTGATGTTACACAGCTACGATGTGGATTTTACGCTCAATTTTTGTTCATTACACTCGCACTCAGTCTCCTGTTGTTATTCAAGGCGAAATTGGTTCAGCGAACTGGAATACTGGAAAACGTTGATGTGACTCAAGGCATGTGTAGATGTATGGAGCAACTAAAGCACCCAACAATTTGCATATACGGCTCACTCTAAAGCCTTTCTCTTTTGCTGATCGAAAAGTTGCATTTAAATATTCATCCTAGAAAGTGTTATGTTCGGGTAGAAGAAAAAGAAAGTAACAGATTTCATTGGGTGTCGTATAACAACTTTTTCAAGCGCACACCTGATAATCTCTTTTTCATGTCTCCTTATAATTACATTCGTGGAACATGTCTGCGTGTACAAAATGAAAGTTTTTAGTGAAGGAAAACGAGACAATAAGCTTGTGGAGCACATCGTAATCCGATATGTTTGTACAGGGTTTTAAATAGAAGACCAGAGAGAAAGAGAGAGCGGAAAAGAATGTGTAACTGTCATGTCGGGATAACCCATGCTTGCCTCTGCCATCACCCTAGAATAACTTAGTTAATTAAAGACACTTTTCCTATTAGACGAGAGGGGTCCCGGAACTGGGTAAGATACCAAGATTAAAAGATATTTCACGAAGAATATATAACGTTTTCACAAAGTGTTTTAACTGGAAGCGACACACACACACACAAAACTCGATTCAGTAGTGTGTCTGCACACAGCAAGGACAAAGTGAACATTTACACGAACATAAATTGATTTTCGTTTGGTAATGATGACGGTAGGGACTTCGGGATGCCACTCTACCCAAACATGAAATCCGAGTATATGTATATGCCCTTTTAGTATAAGCTATATAATGTGGAAAGGATTGTTGTCGTACGCCGAAATGGAAATGTGATTTACATATACGGGTTTTCAAGCATTCCTCAACTCCATTCTGCCATCGGAAGCTGACAAAAACCAGAATGGAGCACATTAATTTTGAGCAGCTGGTATGTCAAGAATTGAAACTATTTTATGTCTGGGGAGCTCAATTAATTACGTTTGAAATTCGCCTTTTGATTACATCAACAAAAAATTCCGAGTATATAGTCGTAACATGTATATGTGCTCGTTTTAAATGTTATGTCTGAACATATATACGGAGTCTATCATTCTGAGGAAAAAGTATGTGACATGGTCTGTGATTAGAAGGATTGTGGAGCGAGATGGGGAAAAAAGTCAGTGACTCTTGATGACTTGAGCTCAGAATAAATGATTTGAGAGACCTCCTCTCCTCCGAAAAAAATGTAGTCCATTTTCACGGACGATCTGCATACGCTTCTACAACGAGCTAGATTTTGACTGATTTTCCTCATTAATAACGAGATAGTTTTGCAACGAGGCTCTCTGTATAATAACTTTACTACCATCATCAAGCTTTCCAGCGAGCTGCGTATATATGTTATTGTAAGGCTTCAGGACTTCCGATTCGAGTATTATAATTCATTATCATAATAATGACAATGCTCGCTGTGAATACAACTTCGCCTCATTACGAGGGTAGTTCCATATCTTTCATGAAAAAAAAATCTGTTTCATTCCGAATGTTGAAAGCGAGTGAATCACTGCGAAAGCAAGGATTACGTTTTGCTGTGAACATCACGAGAGAGAAAAATATGATGATGGGCCCAACACAGACTTTTTGGCAAGTATGTCTCTCACGTACCGTAGTACTTTTTTAACATAAAAATGAATGATATAGCTACAAGTTCGCAGAGGGTGAACATCCTTTATTATCGTCATTATGAAAACGAAAACGACATGGATATGGAAGTTTTTTTCTCTCTCTTCTGCCGGCACTCATTTTCACTTGTTCACGAACATCAGAGACAGCGGAGACTAGAGACGTAAAGCATCACTCTCCTTTCATTATCGTACAAAACTTTTTAGTTGTATGCGTGACGAATAATAATGCCCTTCATTTATGATTCCGATGAAACCATTGAAAAATTGGATCAAAAAAAGATTTCCTTCCATGCGACTATCTTCCACCGCCTCCTCCCAGAGTCACCCCTTCCTCTTCCGCTCGTTATTACTTTTCTCCACACACACACTTTTGGAGCAGGTTTACTAATTCTAATGCTGTCGCAGGAGAACAAAAGCATTTTGAGTCTTTTTGATGAGACACATGCTTGTTGTAATATAGTGTATATGCATATGGGTATATAAACTCTCTATGAGTTCAAGTCCTTCTTACTTTCTCCATATTATTCTGCTAAAAGCACGTCTTCCTCCAATCATAATCTACGACAGCGTCTTAAGTCTTAAAACTACACATTTCCAGTTGGAGAGAAAGCTCAGCGGAGTTTTCCTACTTTGCTTGTGTGTGCCACTTGATTTAAATTTACTCCAACACCATCTCATCTCCCATGTGTGCGATGATGTTCCTAAAATGGAAAAAGGATTTTCTACTTCTTCCTCTTCTACTCAGCCAGATATATTCATCATCATCACTCATGTGTGTACCTCTTCTCCTCTTCGCATATATCCTCGTTTTGTTCTCTGCTTTTCTACCTCGTTTACTGACGCACACAAAAAATTCATGGTTTCTCTTTGTGACAAAATCCGGCGAGAAACATGAACACGTGCATACCCTAACCACAATATTTTTTTCGCAAAAATAGTTGAAGGGAAATTTTCACTAAGCCCTTGAGTGTTTAGGTGGGGCTCTGGGAGGGAAGCAATATATATAGCATTTGTATGAGTGTACTTGTAACTCGCTCGAGGTAATACAGAATTCAAATTTGCAGACACGCGTATGCCCTTGTGATCATTACAGTGTCCCTTGTCACCTGATATAGATTTCGCAGCAGGATTTTTACAATTTACGTACAAAATATACGTCACACCTTCTCGCCTGAATTCTCGCTATAATATTCCTTTCACACTATCACAATCACCATCGACGAGTTCAGAGTCCAGAAAACTCAATTATGCTTGAAGAGTCACACAATTTTTTCATCGGCCACTTGAATTGTTGTGTATTTTTCGCACCTACTGAAATATAGGGCGTGGATGGTGGAACCACTTGTTACAGCTTTTATGGAAAGTGAGAGAGAAAATGAAAACTGCTTTCGATGACGTTCGTCACCAAATAGATTGTTTTGTGCTTATAGTGCATTATTAGATATTCAGTCTCCAACCTTGCTTCAAGCACTCTCCAAACAAGTGCTCTCCAATTAAAAGTAAGTTTGAAAATAAAATGATTCTATTCTATCTTCAAATTGTTTCTGTTATTCCTTAGAAAGCACTCAATTTGATGAAAAAATGTCTTGGGGCGCTGATGATGAAATGGAAATTGGATTAAAATGCACTTCTTACTGGTTTGCAATCGTCATGTAACAAATTGAAACATGAATTATGTGAATGACATTTTGTAACATGTTACGGTTGATGTGTCAAATATGCAAATATAGACTTTAACCGTATTCTTCGAAAGGTCAAAATCATCAGACCATAAAGTGCAACTAGACTGTGAAATTACGAAATATGATGTTAAGCAAGTGAATACCAATTTAAACTTTGCGTGCTTTCTCCGTACTTTCGTTTGTGGTAATGAAGGGGTTCTAAAGACATCTCCCGTAACCTTTCCGACAAAGCCCCATGCTGCGTGTTGAAAGCACAATGGCCATCAACCGTTACTATTTCACAGGTGATTGCGTGTGATTAACAATTCTCTCCATAATCTTGCGTGTTTACCCGGTTGGTGGTGATGATTAGCGAACCTGTAAATATTTGAAAGCTTCTCTCACAATCGGTACCAGAGTTTTTGGCTTTTGTGAGCATTTAGTGTGAGAATCCTTCCTTTCTTTCCTGTGCTCTGGACAAAATATAAACGAGTGACCAGACATGCCACAGTTGCTTTTTATACTAAAAAATTGACAATCTCTTCATAACAATTCCGCTCCGATTGTGTCAGTCTGTCAAAAACTCATCGATATAGGCATGCATATATGACGCTCGACAAAATTACCCATTCTATATAGCGCACTCTTGTCACATGAATTTTTGATAAAGTAATATTTCGAGGAAAACGTCCGTATCGCCACAGCTGAGCTCACCTCTGCTGATATATGTCGTACCAAGAGAGTACCAACAGATAAAAAAGTAAACCCATCCCATGGAAAAATGGACACTCTCTCGGGCTTTTATGTGCATGTGCATGTCACTCAACTGGAATGACTTTGTTTGTGGAATGCTATATGCACTTTTTCGATTTTTCGTCTGTGTGGACGACGACGAATCAAGACTGGAATAATAGACACATATTGCGCGATATGAATAAACTACATGTCCACTTTTCTCGGCTAATATATTGCCCAACTTGATGGATGGTCTAAATGATGATAATCCTCGTTATCACTCCTGTAGTTCCGGGCTCGGCATTCGTCATCATCACACAAAAGCCTAGCTTCTTCATAATTTTGTATGCTCCCTTAAAAAATACACGAGCAAACTGTAAGCTCCAGTCTTTGCGTTGGTGATGCGATATTAATGTGGTGAACAAACCATTCCGAATATTTTATGCAGAGCGAAACGTACTCAATAGTGATTTTCGTTTTTCGTGCATACTTTTGGAATATGTGTGTTATCTGATGCATACCAATAAGATGTTTCTTTCTCTCTCTCTCCAGAGAGTGGTACATCCAGACCTCCGTTCTCATTCGTATCCGTCAGTTTCCTCCTTGCAAGATATGTAGCTTGTGCTTCATTGTAAATTTAAATTGGTGGAAAATGAAAAATTCATCATTATACCGTGTGCTACTACGCATATATAGGTAATGTGTATCATGCATTTTTTTGCCCAGATTCCTTCGTTATATGTATCCTACACAAAAGGAGAGAGAGAGGTAGCGGTATCGAGTTTCTCTTCGTGAAACGTTGTTGCTTTCTTTCAAAGTGGACGGACCCGTATATATATGCAATACTCTTGAATGAAACTCTAGTGGGGTTCGTTGTTGCTTTCTCCATTACCGTCATCATGACGGCTACCTCTTCAACTCGAGAGAGAGAGAGAGAAGAATCAGATATAGTCAAGTTCGTTATGTATTGAACTTGGAGAGAGAGAGGTAGGCGAACGCTTCACTACTTTTCCTCAAGAACCGTATGTCCACACGAGCAGGAAACTTGTGATTTGGAATACCTTTTAAGTTTGCACTGAATACAAATTTTCGAGCACAAAAAGAGAGGAACAAGTCTTCTGGATCGGGCTTTATTCTGTCCTATGCACTTAGAAATAGACCAAAAACCTTCGTATATACGTGTCGTTTACAGTTATTCGAAGCGATTTCAAGATACTTTTGACAATAATACGGGATACTCCAAAAGAAACTTTCTCCGTTCCTATTTTGATCGTAATAACTGAATTATTTCACGTTCAACTTTGTCGAAATCACATCGGAGACCTCGTTTTTAGTAAATGGCTCATGTATATATATTCTTATATATATTTTCAGCTTGTAGCTACCACCTACAGCTAATTTTGTCTACACATCCATTTTCGTCCTCCCCTCAATAAACCTTCTTTTTTACCCGGGATTACCTGGATGGAAAAAAATGAGTTTGTATAAGTACGTCGGAAAGAGCCTGACGAGTTTTTTAGGAGGTGGCAAGAAGAAATATTGATTTTTAGATGGGACAGGATAGTTTGTTTTTGGAAGTTGGATTGCACATCGTAAATGTACGTGGCCTGCTGCTTACAGTTATAATATAACCTATCTCTCTTCTCGGTGTGCCGTCATCCATACACATACGCTTTCACTTTCGGAAACAAGAAAACGTCTTGTCCATATATAAACGGTCTGGGAATTTGAAATGTGAAATAATTTAGCAACGTGTCTTCAGTCGGTAAATATTTAGCTTGAGCGAGAGAGAGCATCCTTGTACAAATGGGTGTGCAATACAAACATGAAGAAGGAGAGTACATATATATCCAATCTTTCCTACTTACGCTCCCTTTTCTTTTGACCCCAACAAAAATTGGTTCAAACTGGACTGGACTGACAGCGTTTTTAAAGTTAAAGTTTCCTTTTTTTCCAAACTCACATCGGCATGGAACAACAACACCGGAAATTGAGCCACAAAACACACTCGTTTTAAAAGGCATACATTGACCCGATGATGGTGCTCAGCTCAACTTCTTGTTCTCTTTCTGAATGTTTTACTCTCTTTTTTGCTCCCCATAAGTTTCCGTCTACTATCCTTCTTCCTTTTTTACTCACAGGAATCGTTACGATGCAATCAAGATTGAGATCAGACAAGTGAAAGGGAAAGATGTTTGGAAGTTGTTGTAATATAATAAAAAATTGTGATTCCCATGGGCATTCCCGCATAATAGGTCTTCCTTCTGTTTAGTTGTACAAATACTGTACGATTTCCCTACACAAGCCCCCTGAAGACAACATGGATGAAACTCTTTCGAACCAATTTCTTCTCGTAGAAAAATCAATACGGTTGTAATACAAAATATATATATAAAGTTAAGTAATAGTGGAACAATGCTTTATTATATATTGCCGCTCTGAAACAGTTGTGTTCCAAAAAGAAGAAGAAAGTAGACATAAAAGCATAATAGGAATTCACCTTCTTATTCAATACAGAATAATACACTTTTATTCTTGAAAAAATAGACGGTGAAAGTATAGTGTGCACGTGAACAAAAGATAAAGATGAGCATCGCAAAGTCGTAAAATGAGAATGATGAAAAGGATGAAAGTGGTAGAATGCGATAAAAAGGATTGACTCTATGAGAGTAAGGAGCATATTACATGGGAACTGTATAGATTGTAGCAAAAAAAAACTACAACACTTAAACCTGCACCCAACAAACCTTTTCGTATGTTTGTAAGGCACAGTTGAGGATTTCCGAAAGCTTGCACACCTTAATCTATGAGCACAAGGGAAACTAATAAAATTTCTGAGAACCTATATAAATCAGAAGTTTCAGAAGGTCTTCGCATATTTGGTGGATGGATTATGTCGACAGAAACGTTAAAAAATGTACGAATATTGAATAACATCAAAGAGGACTTTGATTTCCTTGAATATTTTATGACGGCAAAAAAATGCTTTTTTGATGAGTGCCTGGCTTGTGTTTGTAAGTGGAAAGGAAGCATATGAGATATAAATTTTGGATGTGAATCCCTAGTGTTATGTCTCGTCATATATCTGTAACACACCTAATTGATATTTAATGTGTGCGAATTCTCTTCACAACACATCTATTATAGATTCGACACACAACTAACGAAAAACTTTCCTTTCAGCTAACTACTTTTTTGTTCGATATTTGATGATAAAAAAAGATTATTAAACAGCAGTTTCGTTTCTCCCCCCAAAAAAAGGAGATTCAGTTGAAGTTAATAACCCTGAAGAAAATGAGTATTTGATATAGACTCTGCTTCGTTTTTCTCATAGAAGAAAGCTATAAACAGAGAGGATCTCCCTTAGAGGTCATAAAAAGGAGAAAGTGAACCGAGTCTCATCGCTTACCTGTTAAACTTTCCTCGTGTAGACAGCAATTGTTCTCCCTCTCTACAATTTTATTTGGATGAAGTTGAAAGTTCCCCTCTTCTCGTGTTGTTTACAGCAGCTCTGACGAGTATTTTAACTGAGTTTTCCAGAAATTGGTACTTTCACGGTCATTCCCAAGATGTGTGTGTGCGTATACTACTTGAACCACCTGTGTTTGTCTGGAGAACGTTTCTCTTTGAAGAATATAATATAACGAAAAAACAGAGTTCTCTCCACCCTCCAAGTATATATAAGTGCTTATAGCTTCTCAACTTTGAAGCTCGACAACTTGCTTGGATTTGCGACAAATCTCATTTAAGATCCATCGAGTCAAAGGTTGCAAAGGTGGACAGCTGGGAGAAGCGAGAAAACCCACACAAGATTATATGTCCTTTTTTTACACGACACTGGTAATCAGAAGTATTGTGAGATGTTTTTGCTTTCTCCCTTTCCGGTACAAGTTTTCATCGTGTCCATGTGGAGAGCACACACACACTTTTTGGTTGTGCAATAAGAATAGGCTTTGTGAGCGAGTCTCGGGCGTGACGAGAAATATATTGGATTCACATCTCATTCAAAGCTCTGATTTTTTAGCTTTCATCAATGCCATTTTCTCGTCGATTTCTATCCACTTATTGCAAAAAAAATTGTCTTTGTGTTGGGGCTTCGTGTCCAAAGCCGAAATCCTTCTTTTCTTCTGGGATTTTCAATATTACTCGAGATTTAACAAGTGCGAGTCACTTTCATTCCTTCAATTGAGTCCGAATGAGTGTGTTTTCACCAGAAGACTTTTTTTCTTAGCTTCCGTCGATGACTGTTGATGTTACCTATAAGATTCATTGAGAAAAAAGGGTTTGTCAAAGAACGAAGATATAGAGTGAAAGTGAAAAATACTCCAACTTTGTTCAGATTTAGGGATAATATTCTAGGTTCGGAGTGCCTCGCACTCAGTGTGTAATGTTTTACACGAGTACTTTCTTCATCGAACAAATTAAAGTGAAACTTGGCGGGTTCTTTTTGATCAAGAGATTACACCATTTTGACACTTTTTTGCTCGTAATTCAATGAAAACGGTTGTAACAGGTTGATTTTACAGACGATCGTAACCCAAGCCCAATCGTGCATCTGTTTTTTTGTTCGTTTATTGATTGAAATAAATCAAGAAATAATGAATTTTAGGAGACATGGTCGTCACCTAATATTAAATGAACACTGGTGAACATGATAAAATGACAACGAGTGACTGGAAAATTACAGGAAACAAGTAGCAAATAGAAGTATGAGCACATTAAAAGGATGAAGATTTGAGGGAGACTGTGGTCTTCACTAAACTACAGAGAGAGTAAAAACTGGTGAGATGAGGAGCAGAGTAGACAGGAAATGAAAACTAAGGGAAAGTAGATTACGGATTATCCAGACTTACTTAAGATCTCTATATGTATTCTTCCTTTTCCCCGATTTCTCCACGACTCCTTCACCAATAGAAAGTTTATGGCTTAATCATTGACTGTCAGAAAATAGTTAAATATATCCACACATTCCGTTTTTTATAACTTTTCGTCTGTGGGAGTGGTTGTGGTGGTGGTGAAACAAACTGCTCTCACTCTCTCACTCCCATGCAGTCGTACACTTAGCGCAAGTATTAAAAAAAGTTAAAGCTACAACTCAGCAAGTTATAGCTCATCACTACAATCAAGCAAAATGTTGATGACTATAGCCAGCAGCTAGTTGAGAAAGTATATGATGGAGGAGCGTGAACATTTGCTTCAGGAACATGAACACACTCAGAGGGATTACCAGGAATAAAACCCGGACAAAGTAGACAAAGGTATAAAGAGAAAACAGTCAACTTGTGGTTTGCACACAACTGACATATATATAGTTGCACTTTCTCTCTCTCTCTCCCTTTTTCTGTTCAAGCTGAAGAAGAAGAAGTGAAAATGCAAGAGGCTTTTTTTCTAATATGGTTTCCCCTCACAAAAAAAGGATAACTCACGACAGAAGAAAATAAATGTTCGAGTAATATTTTTTCGGTGGTATGCGTGTGAGACAGAGAGAGTGTGTGAGGAAGAATGTGCTCACTTTCCTATCTCTACTTTCCTACTACCTCCGGTTCAGCTTTGTGCTCCCCTTTTTTGTATGCGTGAGAGTGTACTTGCTCTCCTGCTCCAGTCCAGTTCTCCAGTTCAGAGAGAGAATGTGTGTGGTGCTTCATATATCCTTTGTCAAATATATCGACGGAGAAGCTAACTTTCTCTAGGAAAGAATAAAGTAAAAACTAGACCATATATATTTTGTGTTTAAAGCGGTGTGTGACTATATGCTACATATATACATTTTTGTATAGGCTTCTTTGAAAATGCTCCATATTTGCACTTGTTAGAATACATTTTTGCCCGTTTCATATTTTAGCAAAAAAATTGACAGAAGCAGATTGTACGAGTTTCCGGAGCTGGCTAGAGTTCGACACATAATCCTTATATGTGCCCTGTGGCATCTTCACTGATATTTATACAGATTGTTCTCCGGTTCAGTCGCGTTGTGGTGTCGAATCATATGTCCCCAAAACCCTGGGTGGAAACGGTTCTTATCTTTTACCTACATGCTACTTCATCAACTTCATTTGATGCTCTCTTTCTTTTGTCCTGGGCAAGGTTATGCGTACCACATTTAGGTGTATATGCGTCGATATATAAACATACTTCCGTGAAATGAGAATTAACGCATGTACTTCACCCATATTCGACCGTACGTATATCACGCGTGTAAGGAAAAAAACTATATAGCTGTTTTATAGCTTCAGGGACTGGGATGGATCAGTGTGCATTTCCGCTTGAAATGACCAATGGCAATAATGTGTGTTGAGTCGAATTTTTATATGATGAAGCACAAGGCCTTAAAAAGATTAGAAATTCATAGGATTCAATGGGAGTAATGTATTGCTAGAATAAACAAGGGGTATACTTATAGGCGTTTTATTGCTTCTTTATTACTTGTTATAAACATACTAATTTATTATGCTGGCGTTCCTACAGGAAGCAGTGAGGACTTGTAAAAGTGCCTGCACGTTTAGTACTGATATCAATTTAAGAGAGTACATATACATACCTTTAGTAAATGCAAGCACTAAAATGCCAACAACACTTCTTCCAAGGATGCCCAAGTACGATAAGTGTTTAGTTTAGATGATCATTTTAATGTCCTCGACTAGATGCATAAATGCACAGGATTAGGTGTTATTTGCAACTTTGCAACCTCCAAGCTAGTATACGTGTACACCTTATTATTGTCCTTGCGCATTTAAATTGGAGTTGAGTAGATGCAGGGGGATGTGGAGTCACATAAATGCTCTCATCTTCATTTTAAGGTTGATAAAAACTTGTAACTCACGCACGCATATATATGCGCTACGAGTACTTCACGTTTTATGATCGCCATATGATCAGTAACGAAAAGGAACATGATGATTATTTATGATGATGATTTCGTGTTCGCTTTTTCTACAAGTGAGAGCACACTATATATTCTATAGTGCACAACGAACAACAACAATAGCACAAGCAAATCCTTCGCACGTGTGTGTAACGCGATCATCTTTCACTCCTTTTTTAAAGCACCCTTCTCTCTACAATGCTCACTCTCAAAACTATTTTCTCAGGGTTTAATTTGCCTAATGCATTTTTTGTGGAACGGCAACTTGTATATAAGCGCAGTTGACTGTGCGTTTGGAACTAATTAGAACGATATATCGCGTAAGCGTCAAGGAATTTTATTGATAATATCGGTCGTATAGGCTCAGTTGCGGGACAGCGTATAGTATGCATGTCCATGATGTGTATGGACCTGTTGATGTCGTAAACTGAGCAGGAGTATATTCATTATTTTACAACTGCTCATGCGAAGTTATATTATCTTTATATTTGCCTTTAATTACCATGATGGCGATATAAACTCAGAGGTGATTCAGTGTGCGCGATGACAAGCACAAACATGAAGAAGGTGATGTGAACCTGCTGATAGATGCTTGTAGATATTTTATATGGAAAAGTGTTATTCAACCACACACCTTCCACATTTCCTTTTTGCTGGCATCGTGGAGAACTCTTCGTTTTCTTAAGTACATGTGTAAATTAGTGAATTCAAACCCCACATATGCATTACCACGGTCTAGTCTAGGTATAGTGCTAATAGGTGCGACGTAAACCAGAGGAAGCTTCATCTTCACCTTCTATGCTTGTTCTTTGTGTGTTGCAGCATGAGTTAGTGCGTGCATATTGTGCGTTAAATCCAAAAGCAAAGGTGAAGAATGGTTTACGCATTTATGTTGACACAACCCATAAAATGAGAAACAGAGAGCTATCAGTGCTAGCACACTACTGTCCCAGTATTGACGCCTCTGTGTGACTCACATACTGTCGACGTACATAACATTTTAATGATCGTTAAATCGCTTTTTGTTCTCCTTCTAAGAATATGAATATTACGAACAAGAGAACTTTTCATGCTGCAAGCAAGAATACACAAACAGAACTTCACTCCATCCAAAATGCAATTACAGAGATGCGCTCTTCACAACACAGAAACCTCCACCCCAAACTTCGTTTATGCACACTCGGAAAAAAGCTGTACAAAGCCACCTTTAATCACGATCCTCTCTTTCAATTTTAAAGTAGCGTTACATGAGTCATGATGCGTTAATGAGCATTGTCGAGTCATGCATTACCTTTCTTCATCACACTCTCGTGCAAAAGTAAGTCTAACTAATGCCCTCTCATGTTCTAAATATGCTTTGATGACCTAACACATGTGGATTTCCGTTTATGCATACTGCTCACTCGAGTTTATAAACCTTAACACTTATTCTTTTCCAATAATGCAGCACGTATACGTGATTTCCGTTCCACAAGGACATTAAAGAATTGCGCTTAGACGTGCTAAAGTCGTACTTTTTGGAACGAAGGATCGGATTTCCAGATAACAGAAATCGATTGGAAATCGTTGGTGCATGTGTCTAGGTGCGAATGTGCATGAAAATGCATATAAATTTTAGAGGTTCTCCATTGCTAAATATTTAATAAAAGTGACCAGAAGTGGAACCGTTGCTGCAACTCGACGGAGTAGAGTACTAGAAAATATCTTTCTTCTGAGAGTATATATGCGCTGGAGATATCCTAGAAAAGCAAGCAGAGTTGTACTGTCTCCGGAGAAATGTATAATGTGATCTCTTCAACCATGACTCGATACCTCATAGTCTGCCTTGTGCCACTACTTGGAGTCATGTCCTCTGCTACAAGTTTCGGACTTGGACTTGTGGACTATAACGATGATTGTGAATTCGAAGTGACAGACTACTCCACATTCCAAAGCCGCTTTGACGAATCAAAGTTGTGCGACACAACTCGGGGCTTGTACTGTGTTCCAGGTCT
The DNA here is from genome assembly GCA_034687055.1 of Heteromurus nitidus. Lineage (NCBI taxonomy): Eukaryota > Metazoa > Arthropoda > Collembola > Entomobryomorpha > Entomobryidae > Heteromurus > Heteromurus nitidus. The sequence continues at coordinate 22,542 of JAQFZW010000660.1, read as the reverse complement.
AGGGAAATGCGGTTGCTACGTCCCACACACAATATACAGAGCTGGGAAATGTCGGGCGAAAATTGGAAACTCGTGTTTGGCACCCGAAAATGTGCGCCTGGATTGTGTCGAGCATGCCCGCTGCGTGAACAATAACACGGCCATCTCAACATTCAAGTGTCAATGCATTAAGGGTAATCAATGAAACAATTTTTGTGGTGTCAATTAAGGTTGAAGTAAGACATGATCTTTGGTGAGCAGCTCAGTCCCCTCACAATAACACATGCTCACGTTTGAAACTCTTATTTTCAGGGTATCTTTCTAACGCGATGAAAACAGCGTGCTTTGAACAAAGGGTTGGGTATGGGAGTGGGTATGGGTATTACGGAAGGCGACGGGATGGATATGGGGATTGGCCGAATGCCGCTTCTGATCTACATGCACTACCCCTGTCAATCCTTATTTTAATTAGTGCTGTCTTTGCTCGTTGTCTCATGTCAGCCAAAGGGTAACAACGCTTTGACCGTGGGTTTGTTGCTGAATTTACTACCGCTGGCATAAATGTAATTTTGTATACTCTGTACAGTTTGATATATGTAAACTATCCGAAAAGTATTAACGTTTTCTGTAATAAATGCTCGAAAAATATGGGGAAAGTTGGAGGCAAAATTCACGAAAACTGGGACATCATAAGGGTTTGGCTTGCATGAATGACAAAATAATGTTATATATGAAATGAAACGTGCATGTGTACCCATGCACGGTAACCTTTGCATGTTTATGGAGGAACTCTTGGATAAAGTTTACTCAGATTTATGTCATAGTTTTATTTGCATGCTTTGCATGTTTTACGATTTCCGGGATGCCTCGCTCCAACAACTCACGATCAGAGTAAAACCACTTTAAAAACTGAGCTTGAGGAAACGGTTTTTAGGAAGTTCTGTGGAGTTGAGTTTTTACAGACTTAGTAGGCACTAGGCAGGCATGAAACGCTTTAAAATGCAACAAATATGAAATTGAACATTTCACTCGCTGATCAGATCCGTAAAATGTGCACCTTTCGAATCGCCGTCGCCTTTCTTTTTTAAAGCAACCCACAGGCAGCAAGATGTCGACATGACTGAAACATATTTCACGATAAGATTTTATGGTATTTACACGATTACAAGGTTTGAAGTCAAAAGCACCAGTATGTTTCTAGCACCAAAGCAGTTGTGAACCCATGTCTTTACGTCGCCACGATTAACCTGCAACCTTCGGAGTGGTGGACTACCAGATCTGCATTACTAAAAGGCAATCTAAGATCGAGGTGTTTTGGATGTCTTGGTACAAACTTAAACTAATGTGAGCCACATAAACAGAAAGCAAACGGGTTGATTCGTAAGTTTCTATGTTTGAATGCATGTTAAATTAAGGTTTATTACCATTAAGTGCAAGTGAATTTATACAAAGGTGAAAGGAAGAGTAAGTCACGTAAGTTAATCCTAGTTTCCAGACATATAGTAGTAAAACTTCGTATGATGAAACGTTTAAAACAAAATCAAAGCCCTGATATCAACTCACAGTCATGTTTTGTATAAATAAATAACAGCCCATTGGTTACTCGGAGGAGGAAATCAATATTACGATGCTATGTTTGAGAATTTTCATCCAGAAATTCACGTTCTAACGCTTGCGCCATCCAATCGTCTTCTTCATTCGTGTCATCCTCTTCTTCAGATGACTGATTCATTAAGTTCAGGCTGTCAATATCACTCGGAAGTGGTTCTCCCCTTCGAAATTTTACACTAATCGGTTCGTCCTCCGTCTCTGTTTCCGTTTTATCATGACGCTTTCTCTTTCTGTGAAAATTTTCGTCGTCTCTTCGCTCAAATTTTTTATCTCCTTCATCGGCTGTAACATGAAACATCGACATTTAAGATTTGATCTAACAACACGAAATTAGTCGCTGAAGTTTGTTGGCATAATTGATTAACTCACAAGATTCACTTTCGGAGGATGAGGAAGAAACGGAATCCTCTTTAGTCAATTCAGACGCAGAAGGATCACCGAAATCATTCTTGAGATCCTGATTTGACAAACTTCTCGACGACCTTCGCCTGGCAGCCCTCTCCTTTTCTTTCTGAATTTCTTCCTCGTCGTCACTTGAGCTGCTATTTGATTCATTGCAAATATCATCGACTTCATGAGCCATTGTATCAAGCTCATCAGCAGAAAAACTGAACAAAGGATTAATAGAATCCATAAAACGTCCACTGGGCGTTCTTTGTTTCCGACCGGCTGGCTGTGGACCCTTTGAAGTGGACGCTGCAAATATTAATCCAATGAATATCTACGGGAAGCATTACATAACAAGCATTACACGTGCGACTTCTTACGTATTTGATCGTCGATGGCGTCAATGGGTGTGATACACTCAAATTTTTCCCGTCTTATATCTGGACTAGAGCAATGCGCAGGCGGGTTTCTTTTGACGCTTTTCGCTTTATCCAGGCGATACAATTTTTCCTCAACAAGTTCCCATCTTTCTGCACACGTCCATAGCCATTCTGGGGTGACGATTTGAATGCCTTTGTATCTCCTGGCCTCATTTACCTTCGCTGTTCCCATTCGCGCAGCGACTACGTGCGTCGTTGGAGGTTCCGCGTTAGACGATGTACCGGGCTTATTTGGAGGAATTACCTTTTCCGAAACATGAGCACCCAAGTTTAACGCAATCTGATAAGCTTTGCTAGATTTGAGAGGAACGTGGGTGGGGACTACTCCACTAAACACCATGCTGAAGTTCTAGAAAAAAATATTGACACCCTTGTAAGTAAGTATTGGTCATAGCTGGACCGGGCGGACACCTCGAAAATTTTGCAGGCAGTGTGCACCCTAGGTCCTTGCAAATATGTGGGCACTGGGTGCCGGGTGCTTGGAAAATTTGCTGCTGCCCGTGCCCGACCCAGCTAATACATTGATTCAATTATTTATACAATTTCTAGAAAATCATTTATACGCTACAATGACATACCTTGAGCACCTTTTTCCTAACGTATGGGATGACTGTTTTAACATCAGGAACTCCTCTTTCTTTCCGCTTCTGCATGTCGTCGTACAAAGAGTAAAAGGCTTCATGAATGGAATTCAAAATTTGCTCCAGGTACAATAAATAATCGTCTTCATCCTCCACTTCAATGACTTTCGGAGCATTTCCATTTCCATCTACTTCAGTTTTGGTTAGATCATTGTTTTTACTGGACTGCTCATCTGTTTTTGACGAATCTGTAGCATTTACAACTACAGCATCGTCTTTGGCAGGGTTATCTGACTGCAGCTTGACACTGTCTTCGACAGGGTCAATGGACTGCTGCTTCACACTGTCTTCGGCAGGGTTATCGCGCTGCTGCTTTACTTCATCTTCAACAGGGTTATCGGGCTGCTGCTTTACTTCATCTTCGACAGGCTTATCAGGCTGCTGCTTTACTTCATCTTCGGCAGGCTTATCAGGCTGCTGCTTTACTTCATCTTCGGCAGGCTTATCAGGCTGCTGCTTTACTTCATCTTCGACAGGCTTATCAGGCTGCTGCTTTACTTCATCTTCGGCTGGCTTATCAGGCTGCGGCTTTACTTCATCTTCGACAGGCTTATCAGGTTGATGTTTTACTTCATCTTCGGCTGGCTTATCAGGCTGCGGCTTGGTATCGTTTTGCAGCGTAGCATCAGCTATTTGGGACGGCGCATCGCCAACATCTGAAGACGAGTCCTTGCAACCTAAGCCACTTATGGAGTCTTCCGTTTTGGTTTCACTTTTTTGAGCAGATTCTGTATTTTTAGGAACGGAAGTATTTGAAGAGGGCTCCTTATCTTTTAGGAAGACATCCTCCTCATTAGATTCTTCCATATCTGCATCTACTGCAGCTTCTTCTTTGCCAGAATCCTCGTTGTTGCTGTCATCATCTTCACTTAAATTTAAATCTGTAGCCACTTCACCCGCAGTAGCTTTTACAGTATCGTCTGAAGTAGGCAACTCCGTCTCCGTGACAGGCTTTGTATCACCGTCACTGTTGTCATCACATGCTTTTACGGTTGAGTCAACTTTGTCGCCCTCAAACTGAAATCCTGTCTTATCATCCTGATCTTTCTTTGACAATCCTGGCGGAGCATTGATATCACCAGTATGTCGGAAGAAGTGGTACGGCTTAACATGTATTAAATTCGGTGCAAAGTTCCACACATCTTCCCGATCATCAATTATACAAACCTGCGCAGAAACGGAAATTTCCAAAATTCATTTTAAGCATACAAAATACCTAATATATCGCACATGCATTGAAATATGAAAGGTTAATTTAAAAATTTTACCATATGATCCCCTCGAGGAAATAGCTCCTTTAGATTCGCAGTTTTTGAATTCTGGCTAAAGCATTCATCCCGGGAGAGTATTCTATCAGAAAACAGCTTTCGTGAAGAATCCAGTTGGTGGGCAATTGTATAGGCATAATGACGAGTTCCAAACGTGCAAATATGAAGTTCATATAGTTTACTAATATTGTCTAAAAACTGACGTGTATGAGGCCGTATTCGCGTATGATACCATACTGAGCCATGACCCCACAGCTGGAAATGAAATACATCCTAAAACGAACAATAACCATACCAGAAATGTTAATTTCGCAACGTAACACTTTCTTCTTTAGGATTTACTGCAACTCGCATTCATTCGTAAACATATACCTTCAAATTATTTGGAACGTTGTCATTTGTTGTATGTATTAAAGTTTGATCCAAATCTACGAGCAAAACTAGTTTTCTTTTATCCAGTAATCGATCTTCATCTACCTTTCCTAGTTTCTGAGCTTGCTGTGCATATTATAGAAAAATAGAGCACTTTATAGTGTTTTCAGCTGATGATCCGAACCTTTTCGGTGATATCTATAATTAATTGACTGATTTCATTACCTCCATGCTAACACGAAGTTCTGGAACAGAGTGGACCATAGATACTGATGCGGTTTGCTGGGTAATTTCTTCTAATTTTCGTAAATCCATACCACACTCTGCACACATGTCCTTCATCACTGTCGGATGTTTGCAAGGACCCAACATTAGAACTGCAGTTCTACAAAATATCAACAATCCAGTCTTAATCTCATTACCATTTTAAGCGTTCTCGTGTAATAAAAATGATTTAAATGAATTTACACATGAACAAACATTAATGTCATACCCTTTCCGAACAGTGTCTCCTTTCGACACTAACAGCTTTTCAACCACACCAGCTCTCGTCGCTTTCAATCTTTGCAGTTTTCCTCCTTTCTCTCCATTGTTACCTCCCGAAGACTCGATCTCTTCATAAGTTAGAATAACGTGTCCAACCGGAACAAATGATCCTTCACGGACAGACTTGTTCCAGTCCTTAATTACTCCAGGCTTGTCCGAAGTAAATTCCATTGCCATGTTTTGGCCTTCAAGACCCCACCCAACGTCCACTTAAAACTATCAATCTCCAATTCTAACGATGGTTAAGCGTTACAAATTTTCTTCTACGTTCAAGGTAGACACTAGACACAGTTAAGCCACAATAAGTTCCTGGCACCGGTTTAATCATTGGGTCAACGTTTGCTGTTCTGGATTCAACTCAAACACATTTCGAGCTGTTGTTGAACGTTTTTAAAATCCTTTCTCGTCTATTCAAAAAAAACAACGGAAATTATAGAGGTTATTTATAGTCGTCGGAAAATTGTCAATAAAAACGTTGAATTACATGGGCTACTCTTGGCTCTATCATCTATAATCTACAAATTAAATGTCAGATGTACCGCAACCACTGAATATTGAATATAAATGCAAATTAAAAATAATCAAAACAAAAACAATCTACGCACCAACACATGACCCCACAAATAAACAAAAATTCATCAATAACAACATCGAATAAGTACGTTAATTGACATCAGAACTAAAACTGACGATGAATACTAACGATTGACAATTAATTACTCATTTTCACCAAAATTTGAAACCGAATAATCTCTTTACAATCAAACTAATTTTAAAATTTGAACAATCTTAAGAAATTTTTAAACTACTTACAACTTATGTTGTTAACTAGTTTCCTCCACTCGTATTTTGACGCTCTACCAATTCGTCAGTGCTACCATAATCTAACTGAGAACACAATGGAGAACGGACTAGCTAAATATTCCACTGAAAAACGTTTGAGATGCATTGAAACTGATTTGTTTTGTGTACGTTTTAGATTCGTTTATGAACAGGAAAGAACATGCACCATTCCCACAACCACAAAACATCAACAAAAACAATAGCCTCCAAAAGACGTAAAATGTTGAATGTAAATAGATTCATGGTCTCTCCTCATCAGCCAATATCAGTGTAAACATATGGGCGCTCTTTTCGCCTTCCGCATTTATTAGAACCTCCAAAAAGAGGTGTCGCACGTGGACGCAGTATTTAGTGGCTGCTGAAGGATGTGTGCTTCACCCCAAGACCCCAACCAAAGACTTTATTTTGAAGCCCCTCTATTCTATTTGCTTTGGTTTGCAATCTGATTGCTGTACGGAGGCCGTAGCATTAGAATTTTTCTAATAATTGAAATGGAAGTCTTCCAAAACTTGAAGGCTTCCAGAGGTGAGGTCACCGGGTTCCAGAGACACGAATTGCGTCGACATGGAACACGTAGGTTTCCTCCAAGAACTCCCTTTATGAATGCACACCTTTTTTACTTGTTTCTCCATGCATTGTATGGTATGTTTTCACTGGAATTTTGTTTTCTAGCTTCATTCTATGTTTTTACCTTTCTCCAGTCCAGTCCAGTGCTTGGGTGTACGTATATAACCTCTGTTTTAATGGAAAGACAAGTTGCCCGGATCGGCTGTGGGCTGGTTCTGACATTCTGAGACTCGAAGTAAAACTGAAGCTATGAGAAATTCGGTGGAGGTGGAGGAGCTGTGTGTGCTGCTCGCTTTTTACTTCCCCCCGATTCCAAGCTTTTTTCCCGTTCATTCAGCCTGGTCGCATTCGGAAGGAGGAAGAGGAGTGCGGTGAAGAGTTTTTACTCCATTCTCTCCCATTCCACCTTCCAAAATACTACAAGCAACATTCTTCACGTCAGTTTCGTGCTTCTAGTTCGAGCACACGGACAGCGTTTTGGAGAGAGCTCCTTCCTCTTCTTCTGCCGGCTTCTGCTTTCCACATTTTTCTCTGGCGTAATCTGAGACTCTGCAGCTTTTCCAGGTTTTTTCAGTGGAGAAAATTCCAGAGGAGAACTTGCGAGTTTGGTGAGAGACGACATGGGCACGTGACACGGGACTGATACCTACTTTGAGAAGGGGTCTGAAGGGGACTTGATTGACTTTCGAACTCGGCTGAACAGAGCATCTTTCACAATTTTGAAGTGTAAAATAGCAATCCAGCAGAGGAACAGTTATTGAACATGAACATCGTCTTGTGATTTAAGCCGGTTGAGTGATTTCATGCTGGACAATGACAATTATGTGATTCAATTTCCGGAAAGTGAAAGCCAGGTTAACTGATTAGAAACGAGAATTTTGGCTAACTTGGTTCTTGGGAGAAAGCAATAATCTCTACGTTTGAAAAGTCTGTGCAAATTCCTCGATTGCGACACATACTATCATCATGTCCAGGAGAAAGCAAGCTAAGCCGAGAGCAGTTCTGGTGAAAGGTAAGAAAAAGTTGCACGTTTTCAATACAAATATTTAGCAATGACGATTTTGACGATACACACAAGCTTGTCTATAATTTTCTAAAGATCATTCATACTCCATAAGTCCATAACTAGATCTGTGTCACATATGCTTTTGGCATTTTTCTTAAAAATGTGTCGCAAACTGTATTGGATGGGGAATATGATGCAATTGCATCACTTTGAGACTATTTCTTCATCTGCGAATATAGCTTTTATACATTTTGCTGGCCGGAATACACGTGGGCGTAAGTACATACATGTCATAAATCAAATGTACATATTTACTTTCACCATATACTTCCAACAATTTACGATTATACACCTGTGTGTGGTGTAGGTGTCTATTTGCAGAGTTGGATTACAGATCCTTCTCTTAAAAGTATTCGAAATATATTAATGGAACTAATTATTATTATTATGAAAGAAGCTGTTGTAAAAGTTAGCTTGTTTGTAAATATATACATATTTATGCCGTGACCAAAGTAGAGGTCCATTAAATATTCACGAGGGACGGTAAATAGCCCTAGCACTGGCTAATCGAAAATGAAGGCGATGGCACAACTTTCTCAAGATGAAAGGAAAATGTTGCATATCTTAATCTGTCGAAGAAGTATACAAGTTTTATCCAGACGCTAACTAAGAATCATACACTTGTCACGGGTTACTTGCACAATGTTGCTTGCTTGATATATATTTAGTTAATGCATCACACTCTTTATAGAGTTAATCTGCACTAAAGGAAGAGGCTGTTGTACATACATACTCAACATTACTATTTACAATTGTCTCGAAGACTAAAAACACTGGATGATGTTGGATGTGTTACATTCTTAAGTAAATTCATTATTACTCCACACACACAGGCGTTCTTTTGAGAGTTGATTAGATTGCTTTGGCGTGTACTTCACAATATGTATATATGCTTTCTTTTACCTTCAACTAGTTGGGAGTCGGTGTAAATAGTGAGCCAAACAAGTTCATCAGACACTTCGCCTGTCACAAAGACTCGCGTTTTTGGATATGGAGATGGGGAAGAGTAATTAGATGAGAACTTGTGCCCGGATATATAGAATGAGAGTAAACAGAGAGAGCTACTTTTCCTTCATACACTTGTCCTCTGCATACGAGTTTTCACTTCAAATTTTCATAATTAGAATTGTAAATTCATAATTATTTTGGGTTCGTAGAGGAACTAAAGGAAATTTGTTAATGGACTCCGGGAGTTTTTAATTGTCATTGTTTCTCCTGAATTATAAATCGGGAGAGGCGAAAGTAGATCTTTTGATCAACAATTCCCGTAGGTTTGAAAGACGTTATATTATGGCTCTCCATCAAGCGAAAAAGTAATTTTTCTGAAAGGTAAAAGATGAGGAATGGATAAACTTACATTCCTGAGATGATCCTTTTTTCTAGCCGGCATGTGCGAGTATATATACATTTTACGTATGCCGAAGCGAGTTTTTAATCAGATTTTTAGGAGAGAAGAATATCGGAGTGGAGAAGCAGGTATATGAGGTTATGTGCCATATTGTAAATCCTGTTTATCGCTGGACCACACGGCGGAACTATGATGTTCGTAAGAAGGCAACAAAATAGCTCAAGTGCATGAAACATGGATAAGTAGACAGGAGAGGATGAGTCTACGCATATGTTTTTACACACGGCGAAAAAATCGTATGATTCAGTTCGAAGATAGATTAAGAGAGATGTTTTTTGGTAGGTTTTGATGTTCAGTCCGCTAGCGAGGTCGGGAACAAGACTCGACGGTTTTGCTGACTCGCTTTTGCACCACACCACCGCAAGTTCCTTGTCGAGTTTTATACTTTTACAGAAAATGATGCAGTCCGTGGTGCTTTATTCTCTGGAGAGAAAGCCGGGCACTCAGAGAAGCGAAATGGAGAATCGTGTATTTTAGCTCTCTCGGATACGATAGTACGTATATAGAGTGGATGGCTCCTGCAACAACAAAAATTTCAACTATGTTGCAAAGGGAATACACAGAGAAGCAGGAAATGTCCAGGTCAAAATAAGGAATGGCTCATAAATCATAATTGTGGTAATCCAGGTATGAAGCTTGAGTGTGTGGCAGACGACTAAATTTACTTTACTTATGGAATACACCGGTGGTGTAGTCATCCTTGTGCTTGCTTCGTTTTTTCGTATATATACCCAGTCTATGTATGATTATATATGACACACTCGCACAAGTCTTCGTGGGATGAGGTACACTAGCGAGTATATACAAACCGCTCCTATTTCCTCCTCCCAAGTTTTAAGCAGCTCTGAAGATAAGCGCTTTTTATCCCCACATTGCATTGTCACGCCTCGTGTATTAGTGATCATTTCACAATATCTCGTTCCTTTTCTTGTGGACTGTGTGTGATTCTTACTGCAAGAGCTTGCGAAAGCGGAAAAACAGATCGAAACGTTATATATTATTATGTTCATATACAACTTCGAATTTAGATTACACATTTGTGGAGGCAGACAATCGCCCACACTAACTCCAAGTCCGGAAACTGGAGAGGCGTAAAAGGTTTTAACAATATAATGGATAGGACTTTCTATGAAAAATACAAATTAAAGACGTTGCTAAATAACATGATCACTTGGTTTATCGGGTACATCATTTACGAAAAGGTCCATGTTCGACTTGCAGTTTGCATTGTAGTTTATAAATGTTCTCATGAATACAGGTTGAATTGTAGATACACACACACACGTGCTCGCATTGCATAAGCACTGGAGAATGTGTATCGAAGGCTAAAGGGTGACATGACATGGAAAGGTGAAAGTGAGCTCTCGCTGGGGCCACTTTACTATTATCATCGAGAAAGTATGGTTCCAAAAAAAGTAGAAGTGGATTCTTTCCGAACACGAAACGGTAAGGCACCAGGGGATTTACAAGGACAATATTGTGAGCCAGAGCGAAAATGGTGGGAAGCTCTCTGCGCTTCCAAGTCCTCAAGTATTTTTTTATATATTTTCTGCAACGTCCAGCAGTAGCGCACATATATATAGCCGCGGCCGCTCTTCATTTCATCCGTCTTGCAGAGGCATTTTCCACAAATGGCTCAAGTGGAAGTGGAACGACTGCAGAAATGCTGGTTTCATTGGGCACAACGTCAAAAATTTCTGTCGTAATTTGGACCGGCATCTCAAGGGAACTTATTTGACTGCAACTAATGGTGGGCTGCGATATCAATCCCAATTCCGTTTCAAGTCTCAGGAGGCCTCTTCCCTGGGCCTGCTGGGCTCTCCTGCTCCAATGACTTTCACATTGTATTGATGCTTTCCCTTTCTCTCTTTTTCTCTCGCTTTATTGTTCCAAGCATGCAACTTCATCCAATGAAAATCTTGCTAATAAAACGTCTCTCTCCCTCTGCCTAATGTTCTTAATAGATTCCCAATTCGTCCGACTGTGAGCACACTAAAAGACAATATTACCATTATATAGCTCGTCTTCTTCAACTTCCAACGTTTCCTTCAAATGGATATTGTGTTGCAGCTTTTCTTTCGCTGATAATATTGTTGTGTAAGTTGTCGGATCGGAGAGAGGCATACACATATATACCGCCCAAAAAACTTTTGTACATACATACACGATGAGCTCCTGAGTTAAAACAAATTCCGAGTGGAGAGGGCATACTATATAGACATACGAGGCATTGTGTTTTGCGAGAAAGAAGGAAATGAACCTAAGGTTTTTCAACGTTATGTTTTTGTAAAGTTTCACCCAAAAAGTGATGTGCACATGAAGGGAAAGCTATATATACACGTTTTCATGTTTACACAGGACTGATGGAATTCCACCAGACAAATACTGTGCTCGTCTACTGGTGATATGTATTCATTCCGCTTAGCAAACCAAACCGCCCCTGTAATGCCTTTCAATTCTTAATTCATTCACGAGCGATCCAAGGCAAGGCTTTCTCTCTCTCTCCAGCCTTTCTTTTTCTGTTGACTTGGACTTGGAGGAAGGTGCGGTGTGGATGCCGCCGACGAAATGAACTTGAATCGGTGAATGGATGACTACCAGCGAAATAAATGTGATCTTCGATCTCTCACGCTAAGAATTTATTCCAGCACAGGGCCGTCAGCGCTCTTGAATCAATTCCATCGAAAGTTGTATTCATCATTATTAAACTTATTATCGTATGAGTATTCCGCTTGAGTATATATGTTCGTTTTTTTGAGAGGCACTTTTGTACGTGAAGAAACAAAACATGTCATATCAATAAAAGTCCAATTGTTTAGATAGTTGGGCTGAAGGAGCGCGGCTTTTTGGATGAGCTTTTTCCATTTTATCTTCTTTGAAATCCTTCCCCATTATACACATCTATTTCCATTTAATGTTGCAAGCGAGTCGCGGAATTTTTATTGGAAATTTTAACAACAATATTACATAACGTAGTGACTATTTTTTTTGTTCTGAGAGAGAGAGAGAGAATATAATGCCCATTATTTGCAACGTATAACTGTTTGGCAGGCTTCCCTAGAATAAGAAGAGAAAGTATACAGTCTTCAGTTTTTTTTCCTGGGATTACATTACGATTGCACGACTCCTCGCTTTATTTTATTTTTGTCTGGTTGCAGATGACCTTTTTTCCTCATTGAGGTGCAATGCAGTGGGTCAAATGCCAATTTCAAAGCACAAGAGAAGAGCCATTCTTTCACCTAGGGAAGCATGAATAAAAAGCAATGTATGAACACGGCACGAAATTAGCTCCAGCTCCCATAGCACTTGGCCATAAAACTTTACACTGCACTGCTTATCATTACAAACATGGGGAAAAAATAGAAAAAGAAAATTCACCGTGTGTGTGGAGTGTGGATGTGCCTGTATTATTATACACTCCCTTCGACGGGATATAAACTGAAGAAATGCAAATAATGTAAAGTATTGCGACGACGGTTACTCATGTTGCGTCAAGTGTTTAGAGAGAAAACAGGGGGAAAGAGATATATATTATCTGATGTGTGTGGAGGAACTCGGATGTATGTTGCCGTATGGAATTTAACCTTTTCTCACGTCAACATGCTCTTCAGGTCAGCTGGGAAATGATGTGTTGTTGCCAGCATCAGTAGACGTATTCTTTCTCACACACTCTCCCTTCGCTTCGCACATATACGCGATTACAAAAGGCAGAGAGAGAGAAAGCTGTTAAGCACCTGAAAATAGTAGTAGTAAAAAATGGGGAGAGAGTGGAAAGGCATATCGCAGAGCAGCGAGACTTTTTCCTGACAACCAGGAAAACTTTGCCATCCATCTGTATCGTATATAGTTTGTGTGTGTGTGGTGCGCACCACACTTGGCTGCCGTGAATTATCTGAGGAAAGACACACACACTGGCTTATAAAGTGCTTAAAATGTTTGAGAGTGGAATAGGGAAAGGAAGAAGAAGAAGAGATGAGCGAAGATGACTTTATGGCTGGGGACGAATAAATGTGTGCTTTAGAATTCCTCGCAGATTTGATTTTTCTTGCAAAAGTTGGAGAGAAAGTCTTCGTCTTCGAGTAGCTGTGCTCTGTGCTAGGTAGAGCATTTTCTCCCAGTTGTTGTTTATCATGGAAGTCCCAAGGAACCTGTACATTATTCTTGAGATGTTTTGGGGAGACAGTTTAATTAACGAGTGTGATTAGAGTCCGTGAGGAGAGGCTCACACACACTCTCTCTCTCTCCAAGCTCTCTCCTCCGCTTTCTCTTTATCCGTTATCCGTTACTTACAAAAATACCTTCTTAACCTTGCATTACTTCATAGAATACAATCCTTTTTCCTCCTCGTTTCCTCCTTTCCTTCCCAATATCCCTCAGCAATACTCGTCTCTTGTCTTGGGTTTGTGGAGCGTCAGCAGACTCCTATATAGTTCCTCACTTGCTTTTCCGTTTAAACAAAAAAAATACGAAACCCATGTGGCATTCTCTTTGGTAAGCTTTGTAAATGCAATGCGTTTATAGTGGAGAAAATTTGCCGGTATATCATGTGCGAAACAGATGCATATTTTGCACTCAAAACGTATCACTTTTGTGCATACATGCTTACTCGAAAGTGTTAAACCTGCTGGCTTATCCAGACTATATGTTTAGTTTCCGAATTTTCTTGGGAAAATCTTTCTTCAACGCTTTTACGAATTGCTCAAACGATTCCGTATATCCAACCATCTGAGCTCGCGTACACAGTTGGAGATCGCTTTTATCCAAAACAAGAAGCTCATGCACTATCGGTCTTCCTCTCTGGCATATATATTCATGGCTGTAATACCTGGAGATCAGAGACACCCATTTTTTATACAGTGTGACGACCCAACAAGTTCTCGTGAGTGTTTCGCTTTTGTTTTTTTTCCTGCCTGGGAAATATATGGGTTTTGTAGAAAGCCGAGTTATAATCAGTTGACATTCTCCCTCGCTTATTCCCCGTGATGTATAATGGGTCTGAGATTTGAGACATAAACATTTTGTGTGCTGCAAATGTATTCGCATAATAATATGCGAGGAGTGAGAGAGAAAGTAAGAGAGGGAGGGAGAGAGATGCTATAAGTTTCAGGTTTCCGATTTGATGTGGTAATTTACTCTGGCTTCTCCAGAAAAAAAAACTTTTACTTTATCCCGTCTCCTTCCCTTCGCACCCAGTAAAAGAAGGATGAGCGGAGTTTCCTCCAGTAAGAGGCTCTGATTACTTACCTATTATTACCGTTAATTTTCTCCTTCTCCTCAGCTTTCCTCCGATGCTTTCAGAAAGTGGGGAGTTTAGGGCTAGGGGAAAGTAAGAAAGCAATACAGGGATTTTTTTTGATGATGTGGGAGAAAATGCCAGAGGAGTGATTTAATTCGACATTTAAAACGTGTAACGCTTCCCTTACGATAATGCTGATGGAAGTTGATGGCTTTTGATAGAAAGAAAATGTGTGTGTGTATAGTGGTTGGTTGGTGGTGGTGGTGAGAGTAGTGGGAGATTCCCATAAATCTTTTCTTTATTCTCGATAGTCATTCTTTCTTTTCTCAACCACCACAACCAGGGGTTTTTCGACGAGTGTTTCGTTTTAACGGGATAAAATGATTAGTGGAAGGCTCGGAGAAATTATGTTTACTCGAGCACACACGAGGATTTAGATCGAGACGAACGTAAATATAGCTGTAACGAAAACAGCCATATCATCGTTTGCATCGTAATAGCACACACACCCATAAATTCATTACAATCACATCAAGTAAAGTGCATTGGAAAAATATTAATCCTTTGAACAGGGTTAAAAACATGTTCATTTAAAGTCATATCACCACACTTGAGAGTGTAGCAGGGGATAAGAAATATGAGATGTATGTGTGCACGTTTGCATTAGGAATGCAGAAGAAGGAGGAGAGAGAGAGAGAGAGGTAAGAAGATTGTCAACTCCCTGAGTAGACAGGTGATTTCCCTGAGCAAGGTTCATTGCTTTTATTACAATTGAGAAAAACGACAAAAAAAGAGGTTATGCATTTCATGGCAGATGCCATGTTCCTGCACTCCATATGCCCCAACCGACGACGACGACGACATACCAATGCCAAGCGAATTTAGCGTATGAAGAGCGTCTATCTTCTTCTTCTTCCTTTTGCTACATATATTTGAGTGTGTGTGAAACGTATTCAAAAGCACTGAATACAATTACAGTGGGGAATTCAAGGAGCAAAAGGAAAAATGAGATATCAAGTGTTGAAAAAATCACTGGGGATGTTACCGAACTACCAAGATTATGTCATGTAGAAAATGGTGATAGCAGAGGAAAAGGAGAGAAAAATTTGTAATGTGTACATGTGTATGTGAGAGAGGGGGAAATACCTGTGAACAACCGTTTATTGAGCATATATTATACGAGCAAATATACATGCATTTCATGTCTCCGAGTGTTGTTTAAGTGTAAAAACCTGGGGAAATCTCAAAAAGCACACGAACAATAATAACGAGTCAAGGAGGAAAGCTCGAGTTTAGCAGTAATATTATGCAAAGCGAGAGCAGCTAGAGCATCGGTGAAAACAGGAAGACAATGGGCAGGAAGGGATGAGAGAGAGAGAAAGGAGAGAAAAAAGGCATCATTACGGTATGATGAGGTGTCTTATATCTAAAGCTAATATTTCGTTTCCCTTTTGCAATGACTCAAGGCACAAATATTGCTTGTTCTAGTGGGGATAAAGTGACGTCCTTGTGACAAAGCATTTCGCATCACACAGTCACCAGTCACCGCCTCGTATAACACGACGGTGATGTTTTCAGGGAATAAAGGTGTGGGGACTACTACCTACTCACAAGTTTATATGTTGAAGCAAGCATAGCATCTCCCACTCACACATACAAACACAATACACTTTTTTTAATACATGTGTAAAAAGAGGAGAACCGGAAAGGAGACAGATCGGAGACAAAACGGACGTAGGATGATGTTCCATGATGTGACAAATTCCAGCTTCGCCCCTTCTTTCTCTCTCTCTAGCTTTCCTCATTCTATTATTTCTCACACTCTTCTCTGCCTTCTCTCGTCTCTTGTGTCACCTTTTCATTTGCTCTTAGAAACACACGGTGGAGTGGCACGACACAGAGTGCGATGCATATATAAGAAAATGATACCTTTTGTAGAGATAGTTTTTGTTGTAGCAATTCTAGGAGGAGCATTAGCTACCGCTGTATAGAATGACAGCACAGTCACTCACTCACTACTCACATGATTCTTCTTTTTGGTGAGCACAAAACTATCGTGTAAGTACATAACACGTATGTATATATCGCAGAAATATAGGAGTAGTAGTAGCAGCAGCTCAAAAGTCCCTTGACAATTCCTCAGGCAACGTCGCTGTCTGCCATCATCCTTCATGCATGCTCTCGTCTCTATATCTTTATTACGCCACTCTCCGCGAAGGACTAGAATTACTTGGTGCCGGAATCCATTGTTTAAACACATTATATACGTGCATATAATAATATATAACATATCTGTCATTCGTGTGTCTGTGTGTTCATGTATATGGGTGCGCACACTTGTATCAAAAAGTTGGCTATGGTGCGGTTTCGTGTAAGCATGCCGTGGTAGCGGTGTTAAGATATACTTAACCTCATTTTGCAAATGACTTCGCCATTGGATATATAAATTCCTCCGGTAAGTTTTTGCATTTGCAAATATGACACTATACTTTTGTGTGCACATATATAAACACACACTCGTACGACACAGATATAACTAGCCTCGCTGCATCACTCCCACAGCCCCACTCCTTTGACTTGAGTGAAGGTTTGGAATTCAAACGTTTTGGCTACTGATTACTACATGGCTTGTTGAGGTCCCTCTGCATCTTCTTTTAAACTCTTGCCAGTAAGCAATTTTCTTGAATTCTCTCCGGGACCACCTTCGTCTTCTCTCCTCGAGTATTTGACGGCGGAAAGAGATATACTGCCACACTGCCAAGCCTGGCACAGAGCACACTAGTTTCGTAAAAATTGCCGATATAAATGTTGCATTGCAATCCAGACTTCTCGTTCGTTGGATCAAGAAAAAGAATCCTTTTGACAATGTTTTTTAAAACAATGATTTTATTCTTCATTTATTCGAATAATATGCCCCAGAAAGTTTTAAGCTTGTCAGGTTACAGTTCGTTTATATATATTAAAAATTTGTGCAAAGGGTAGCTCGCAAAACAAATGCGTAGTAAAGTCAATTGGGATTTTTTGGTTCGGGAATACACAGTGAAAATTTTGTGTGTAGGGTGAACTATGGCTGCTCTTGATGAAGATATTTTTTATATATATTTTACATTTTACAACACAAAACTCAAGTAGAAGGTCTCTAGACTACGATCCACATATATCCCTTATGGTCCTCTGTGACTTGATATGTCGTTGGAAAACCGTATGTTTTTTTCTATATGCTTATTTGATATGTGGAAAATGGTAAAAGTGGTGAAGTAATGTCCAACAAAACGTGCGCATTGGAAACCCTCACACTCTAATATTACGTACGTGTATATGAATATATAGAGTTGGTGTAGAAGCGTAGTGTCACAGTTGCCTCGTATCTGATTACAAGAGTGATCATCAAGGCTTTGCAGGGCTTCTCAGGGGGATTCCCTGGGACCAAATGTATCGTCTTCCTGAATAATGATTAACTCTGCAAAATGATGTTCTCTTCAGGGAAATAACATTTCTCTTCCCGCTTCCCGTTATGTGAAAAAGCATACATACACATTGACTATATACCCACTGTGCACTACTCCTACTACACGTTATGTGTGTAACGGCAAATTAACGGTTGTTATTTACTACTGCTTCTTCTGCTTGTGAAGTGATGCCCACCCGAAGCCGCATAGTTTTCTTCCTCCTCTCCTCTACCCGTTTCCGTCCGCTCTTTCCAACTGCTTTATAATGTGGCTTGGCGATCCAATCCACCAACGCACACGATATACATATGGACACACAACAGAATACGAACATATACGCATAGTTTGTGAGAGAGAGTAGGAAAATGTAGGTAATGTGCATTATGAGCACTTGTATTCCCATTCCGGTATAAAATTGATCCCCTCTCTGGAGTCTGCTTCAAAAATATATGCAAAAATAGAGATGCAAGTTGTGTGGTAGATGAAAGTTATATTTTATATGTATATCGCCCAGTGTGCAGCATCAGGTTTTATGCTAAATAACTTGGGAATTTCGATGTAGCATAGTGTATGCCGGTGGTGCGGAATTGAACACTGCTATGCGCCATATATGCACGACGCCAATGACGATGATGCGAGAGAGCACCAACAGCACAGCAGCATCAAATTCGTTACACTTTTTTTATATTGCTCATCATACACGCGCGATGGGGATGATTTTAGCCGGATATTGTTTACCTTTAGAAGTTGATGAACAACGGATTTTCATAGGTTGTTCAGATTATTGCATTATTTTATGACGCGCAGAGCAGAAGCTACTCAAATGAAAAAATAAACTCGGGGAGAAGGAGAAAAAAATGAGATGAGAGAATCTGCCTGCGGAAGCATCTTCGAAGCATAGGTGAGGGACCTTATGCTTGTTTTGTTTTTAGGGAGCCTCCAAAAGAGTTGTCATTTATGACGTGAACTTTGCTCACTCGAAGAAACGGTAAAATGCAATTACTACATCCTCCGAATTCTATACTTGTCAATTTTTTTGAATCCAATTTTTTTTCGTTCATTTATGCATTTTCATCCTCAAGTTGATCGAAAAAATATCAAGTCACAAAGTGCCTTCGTGTATATCGGAGCGCCTATATTCTCAGATTATTGACAGTTAAACGTTATGAAGGAGAAACGTAGTAAAAAAAATTTTCAATCTGCCTTTAATATGCGCCCCGTTGTGATAAAATGAAGTTAGTGAAAAATGGTTTAATTTTTTCCGAGTCGGAGTCTCATCCAGATCGCAAATGCCTTCATATATGAACAATAAAAACGCGTAGATAAAAGTCACTTTAATTTTCAGAGCTTTTACTCATCAATTTTTCTACATAAAAGTGCTTCTTATTCTTCGAGTGGGAGTTTTTATTTCAGAAAGAAGCGAGAATCCAATTTTTTTGGTCAAACAACGAAGCAATATGAACCGTTCATGGATGGCAGACGTAATAAGGTGAAAACTTGCCAGAAAGTCTATTTTGATTTACACCTCACGGTAGCAAGTTAAATTGTCAATTTTGCGAACTTCACTAATAAGATTCATTCAATTCTGTTCAGTAGCTTGTTTGCAATATCACGGCTACTTTCTACAAGACAGCTCACACTCGAAGAGGGGCCTCCATTTCAACTCGATACGTTTCAGGGGTGTCATTAAAATTGAAGATAGTTTTCCATTTAAAGTGCACGGTTAATGTGGCATTTATAGTAACATGAAGCAGCGTATGGTTTAAAAGAGCTTCTTGAATTGAGCTCAACTTGTTACAATTCAAAAGCTGAACCCTTCAAAAGCTATACATTTTAAACAGAAAATCAAGGTCACTGCGTACATATGGCTGATCGTGTAAAAACACAAATGAAATGTGACAAGAGCTCGGAGGTCTTCATCAAAACATGTTTTCAATTCGGAAAAAATATATACACCAGGAAAAAAGTTCATGAAAGAAGGCGAATATAATATTGTATCCATTGTGTAAGGTAAATGGGCCATGGGCCATGGATTTGTTTGGTGCAACTGATGATGATGATGGCGAGCAGTTGTAATGCCATTATAGCACCAGGGGATTTTTCACATTCGCATTATTATTATACGAAACCCAGGGAAAAAAGGAGAGAGAGTTGGATTGTTTTTATACGTTTGCTTTTGATTATTACAAAGTGTGTGTAGTGAAATGGTGAAAATAGCCTGGTGATTCGACAAAGATGGACAAAAACAAGGCTCCAACATGGAAAAAATACATAAGTGCATATATTCAGAAATATATAATTCGGATTTGATGCTGATGATGATATAACATCAGGGGTAATAATGAAACGATGTATAAAATCGGGTGAGAATCAAGCGCACCACCACGTGTGACGCTTTAGTTACATTGTTAAAGGAGAGAAGAAATAGATATGTGACGGAGATAGGATTGGAAGTAGAAACGGATAAAAAGTCCAAAAAAAGTAGAGAAGAGAGCCATGTGGAATTAGGATCACTTGGATATAAATGCAGACGCACATCATCATCATCACAATCGTCATATGTAAGCATCAGGCTCTTTGCACTGAAAAAAATATGGAGAAGAAAAATCAGTATAATAGAAACTGCACGAAGGGTGCATTAAACATAGGTAGGCGGGGGGTCCTAAGTTTTGGCCGGATGGAATCTCAGCATGGGGTCGTATGGGCCCCTATGGCGGGGACTCGAGCCCCTGCTGTGCCCACCTAAGGCCTGTCACTCCCTGCTGTTGAGAACTCAATTCACTTACGACGACGACGAGAGAGAGGAGAAGAAAAAATAGATTTCTCTGGCGCTGGAGTGTATTATACATACTACTTGTGTCAGCTTTTCAGGAAAAAAAATATACAAGTCTTCCATTAAAAAGCTGGGTAACTCTTCCCTCTCTCGCTCCAAGGGTTCATGGAAATCGGTTTCCATTATTTGCAAAGCGAAATAAAAACCTTTAGAATCTCGATTACGCAGCAGAAGTAGGAGGATTTTTATATCCCATCACACCAGAATTGTACGTTTGAAAAAATATATATCATAGTTTACTAGAAATAACCACATCATGTTCGATGATTGAGCTTTGAATGGATATTTTACTTTACTACCTGCTTTTCAATTCATTTCGTTCTGCTTTTTTTCAATTTCGAAATGGCACAATATAATCTCCCTCTTCTTATCCATCCTCTCTTGCGCAGCTGTCGTTTTGACTCTTTGTGTCAGTGTGGATTGAATTGTCTTATGAAAGCCTTGATAATAATTAGTCTTGCTTGTGTGTGTGCAACATATTTATCTTGATATGTTATCAGCAATAACATCGTATATAAATTGTATTTCAATGAGGAGAGTCTGGTTGATACAGTATCCGAGTGGTCCAGTCATAAAAAATACTTAAAACATCATCCTGACGTTTCCCATGAGTATTTTTGCAGTTTGTATGGCATTTGACAGGTGAACTGCAGTGTTTTAATAATAATGATTTAGATTTTATAGAACCCTACGATTGCTATCAAGATTATAATATGCAACATGTTATAGATGAAAGGTGTAATTTAGCATTTCTTTTTAGAAATATAAAATAGATCAATTGTCATATATTTTTTTTCTATCAGCATCACTCAGCTCATCAGTTCTCTTTTTTCCAAAGAAGTAGATAGTGGGTCTCTTTCTCATCTTAAAGCTCATCATCATCTTTCCTTCATGGGCTATTTTCCTATTGAAATGAAAAGGCATTACTACATGGAGCGCTCACAGTAGTTGGCAACTGGTTGTCAGTATGGATTTCACAGCAGTTCCATTCCGTCCTATACACCACAGTATGATCATCATCATCATCTTTATGAGATGAGTGTATCATGACTTCTCTATTTTTCTCCTTTTTTATGACTTCATTTCAAAAATAGTGAGATGGTTTGCAGTAATAATGGTTTGGTTGGTGGCTTCCTTTTCCTTTATTCCATTTTCTCAAATCCATTCTGTGAGAAATGGCTTAATACTTTGCCGATGATAAACTATAGCTCAAAAAACACGAGCGGGTTCGTTGCAATAAACACATCGGTTGAGAGAGAGAAAGAGAATGGAGAAACGATGAAAGGAAGAATTGTAGGCTTTGCTTGAAAAATATTTCAAGTTGTGTTTTGCTCCTGTGCAATAAGCTTCGCATGTTCTACCTGTTGTGCAAATCAATATCTTGTAATTCAGCAACAGTGCTGTTAAGCTGAAGTATTTATGAATGCAGCTGGCCAAGTGTGAGTGGATGGTAGTATGTTTTCTGCATCGTTTATTCTTCTTCTTCTACTACTCCTTTTTTCAACCTAACAATTTACGCGTGTTCTTTCTGCCTATACACTGAAATATGCACACACACGACACCGCGCTCAGCTCACATGTGCTTCGAAAAACGTAATGCTATGTAATGTATATCCGCAACGCAGGTCATTTTCTCTCAAGAGTGGAGCAGAGGAGAGAGAGAGAGACAGTTGGGGACCCCGGGAATTTATTATTAATTAATTTATGGTGATATAGGGCTCCCAAGGCGAATGCAAATCGGCACGAAAGGACAGTTTCTGACTCCCATTTCACGTATTCCACCGGATTAATGCTGCCATTGGGCTTGAAATGTTTGCAGGGCATCAAGGAAACTCGTCACAATACACGCGTAACAATTCAAACTGTAACGTAGGAATACTATCTAAAATTACGAAT
>JAQFZW010000659.1:0-47701 GCA_034687055.1 Heteromurus nitidus | reverse complement strand
GAGAGAGAGAGAGAGAGGGAGAGAGAGGAAAAAATGTAATTTTCTTGGACTTCTGTTCTCCTTTTTCCCTCTTAATTTGCTGTTGGCAATATGATACCCACATATTGGATGGTAAGATGGATTAGACAATATATACACTCAATGTTTTTGCAGGGTAAGCAAGCACACATATCAAGTATCTTATTATATCAGTCTTTTCTGCGGAGAAGTTTTAACAAAGTTGTGGAGAAGAGTCGAGAAGAGAGCTGTCAATCTACACAAACTTAATATGGACATTGGACAAAAGGCCCAAGCTGTGGGGCTCACACCTCAACTTACAAACTCACAGCATGCATTTAATTGCACCTTTTACGAAAAACACAATCAAACAAGCATAATAATCATATATATTTTACTTACCTCTCATCGTAATAATCAGAAGAAGACGAAGAAAAGTATATTATGCTTTAGTGTTCGTTTCGACTTTTTCAGCCTTCTTCTAAGAGGATGAGGATGAGGATCAGACTAGCTGAGGCAAATGGGGGAAGAAATTTATGTCTTCCCAAAGCCACATGTGCTCTTCTGCTTACGTTAATGAATTGGATGAATTATATTCAACACTTTTGTAGCAATAAATGAAATAAATATGAGAAAAGAACAAAAGGGCTAAAATATGCATGTTAAATCAAGTTTTTTAATTCTTTTGTATTTGATTTTTATTCGAACTATATTCTTATTCTATAACATAAGAGTACATAATGAATGCAGTTTGTCATGCCGTGGATTTTTGTAATTCTAAATTGCAATTGCATGTATAATCATTCTCTCTCTCTCTCACTATTTAACCCTTTGATCACTTGAGGTTTAATGGAAACGTGTGCGTGAGGATGATGATTATGAGCTAGTGAATGATGGTATATATGATTATGGATGAGATTGAGAGAAAATTGGTGAATAAGTTGAATTAATATTTTTTCTTGTGGGGTTTAGATTACTTAACAATGTAGATAGGTGAGTGATTGCGTGATATTTTATTAAGGAAAAATCGTGCCTGCAACTATGCTAGCGCGAACACAAACGCCACCAGCATTTACAGCAAAACGAAGCGATAGCGAAGAACGTCAAGTTAATCTCTCTGAAAAAGAGAGGAGAGAGAGCAAAGTGTTCATTAAATTCTAGCCATTTTGTTCTGTTTACAAGGAATAAATCAACAAGATGTGTGGTCGATATGTAAAAGTTCCTTCGATTAAGCAAACAGGGAATTTTATTTGAGAGTGGTATTTAACGTCATAAGTTAAACTCGGTATTCCAGATTTGTCAACAACCAGATAAAGTTAAAATGGAGATTCATAAGATTAACGCCATTAATATTAAAATTAATAATTGCGTTCGAACTCACATACATGTAGATCGTAACGGGCCCCTGCAGATAATCTGGAAAAACGTGAAAGACGGTGTTGTGATTTAAGAAAAGCATAGGTGTGTAATGTGTAATGCCAATCTCGAATAATTTTTTACTTTTCTCAACAAATTCCTTGTGTTGGGTAAAATCGATTATGATTTTCCAATTTCCCCAAAAAAATTTCGCATATAAACATAAAACAAATTGGCAAATTCCTTTTTGCCCTGTAAAGTTAGTAGCACAAGTCTTCACTTCAATCACCGTGTGTGATGTGATCACGCGATTAATCATGTTCGGACCCTGGCAAATTCATTCAATCAAATCAATGCCTGGTGCCCGTCACGCTGTTTATTACACTCTATCAATCAGAATTTTTTTTTCGCAAAGATCCGGCATAAAAGATGAAATATTTTGCACGGGATGATTCGATGACCTACCGAATTCTTCGAAAAATTGTCCCATTATCGCGTGTACGGCAGGAGCTATGAAGCTAATTGGAAAAATTCCATTCCTCCTTTTTCCAATATTGTTCAGAATCAGAGGTGCACAAGTGTGTAATTAAGATGGAATGCTGTCAGTAAAGTTCCCATCTTTCCATTTGGTCATTTCCTTCACACAGAGAACTTTAAAACAGCATTCCTTCTGTTCCCTGCATTTTAAAAAGTCAATAACGATAAGAAAATATTTATGGAATGAAATCATCAGCAGATATATCATCTCGGGAGTGATTGAGGATGGATTTTCAAGTATTTTTATCAATTTTTCTAATCTATTTAAATAACTTTTCTGCATTTTTTATGTTCATTTTTATTTTCTGCTGTACGCAATCAAGTTGTCAAACATTGGAAAAAATCAGGGAAAACAAATGAGTTGAACCTGTGCCTCATCTCAATCTGATTTCAACATTCAACTTACAGCCAACAACATAACAATAAGCCAATAAAAAATGAACAAAAGGTGTGCAATGAGAATTTGCCCATGACTTCAATGACCATTGCTCATACCCATAATGACTGACCGCTGATAATGAACGTTTCGCTCGCACATCTTGTTTCGGTCAAAAGGTATTTTCTCTGCTCCAAGCCCCCGAGCCTTTTCACTCGTAAAACACTATTAATCGCTTTAATGGTTTTCGGGTGCATATTTGAACTTAGCCTTTTATAATGGACATATTACCCACATTATCATTATATTATGAATGATAGGAAGATATGAAGGAGAAGAAGAAGAAGGAAAAAAGTAGTTTTCTTTCTCAAACCCTCAAGGCGCAAGTGAACCTTGAAAAGATGATCCATTCCATAAGTATATACATCATGATTATGACTCGAGTATAAGTTTTTTTCGTCAATTTCTTGGATTTGATTTGAATAATGAAGGAAAAGGAGTTAGGGAGTTTGGTAATAAGAAAAAGAGTCAAAAGTCAGTCAGTCATCATCTTCTTCGTCCATATCCATAAGGTATGAAGTATGAAAGAAGACCAAAGCCAAGCCTCGGATCATCTCTGCTCATCATCATCGAGAGAAAAAAGAAGGAGAAGAGGGCGCATGATAATGATGATGGTCATCACCATTATCATCATCATCATTATCATCTCTGCGTATCGTCCGTTTTTTTCGAGCCACGCCACAGCAGATGATACGGTTAATAAGATTAGTGATGCAAACACAACATACATATTAAGCGAAATGAAGACGGGGACGGTGGATGAGATTCTAAGAGTGGCAGTGTGTATCCGCGTTCATGAATCATCATTTTGTCTCCTATGATTTGTTGGGCTCATAAAAATTCTTCACGTACAAAGAGGTTTAGGTGATGTGATGTGGCTACCAAACCTCAGTTTGGTGAGTTTCCATTGCCAAAAAAATGCGCTCACCTAAACTTTAAATATGGGGTGGACATGCCATATTACACAGAGTTTTTTTTACACATTTGATGGATAGATGAATGGTTTCGATATGGATATTTGAAAATATCAAGTTGAACACTTTTTCGCTTTAGAGTATATTAGCCTAAAGTTTCGCTTCTGCTGGTCTTCTCTTGTGGAGTTTTTCTCCTGAAAATGTTTACTAATAAGGGGGCTGGACGGTCATTTGATGGCTCGCAAGAACATTCTTAGAAATTAGTCCTCTTCGTTTATTTACTTCTTTCGGAAACATGTGAACGAAGTCAGTCTGATGGCAGAATGTGAGGAAAACAAAATGGCTTGCCCGGACCTACAATACGGCCCGATTATTCTTAATATTGTGTTCCTCTGATCATGTCTATCCAAGGAATGCCAGTAACATTAAGTCTCCTATTTAAACAAAAATTTAAAATTTCACAACTACTAATTACAAAGCCGAAACTGCAACTAAAACTGAGAAGCAGTATCGGGACCAATACGAGCAAGTACCAAAGTATTGGTTTTATAATTAAGTACATGACAAAGTTTGCACTTAATTTTCATTAAAGAAATTATAAACAAATAAGTAACCAGCATTTGAAGAAAGTAACAAAATAAAATTAACACATTAGTACATCGTTGTTAGCTCAACGTCGAACATATTTATAATTTTAAGTGTATCGCGTAATTTAATTGTAGGTCGAACGTCCAGTTTAGGTTTATTGGAATACCAGATATAACTGACATATTATAGATAGATAGATAGATTATAAAAAATCTCACACGGAATTACGATCAGTTCTATTTTTAGGCAGAAGCTAGCTTATATGTTCGATATCCGACATAGGAGTATTTTTAGCCCGCTTAGACTGTGACGTGACAGTCCTATAAGTATATACATAACTGAGCATTTAATAATTCGTCTTATGTAACTTTCACATAAAATCATAAACCTGGCATGAGTTGACATGCTAATTTCTCCAGTAAAAACATTCTACTGAA
Organism: Heteromurus nitidus; assembly: GCA_034687055.1. NCBI lineage: Eukaryota > Metazoa > Arthropoda > Collembola > Entomobryomorpha > Entomobryidae > Heteromurus > Heteromurus nitidus. The sequence continues at coordinate 43,436 of JAQFZW010000659.1, read as the reverse complement.
ACCACCTATTAAGTAATACGACAAGCTAAGAATACTGATCTGCTTTTTCCTTCCTTTTCGCCTCTCCAATCCACAAAAGGAATTTCTCAAAGAGGAACAAAGGCTTAAAGTTTTTCTTGCAAGTGGCAAGTGTTGTTTAATGGTGTGGCCAAGTACCTGTCTCAACTTCCTCGTTCTCCCTGCAACAACAGAGTGATTTAGCGCACTCCACTTTACTCCATTGCACAAGGTTAATAGCAATGATTTTCCTCATCAGGGAGACGGTTTCGGTTCTTGTTCTCCTTTTTTATTGGTCTTTACGTGAATTACTTTCCCATACCGTGTGATTATGGGATAAAAGGGATTATTACTTTTTTGTGTGGAAACTTATATAAGCATACGCATACCTTGTTAGCTCTCTCCACTCCCAGTCCACATAGTCCAAGTCCAATCCACTCTACTCATGTTTATAGCGTTACCTTTTGTGTCGTATTAAAAGTATTAAAACACGTCAACCTTCTGAAACGGAGAAAAGGAATCTGTCCGAGAACACATTAAAAAGTAGTGTAAACGGACAATATTATTAAGTCCGAGGAAATTAACCTTTATTACAAGGGGAAAATGAAGAGAGTTTTCAAATGCGAATGGGAGAACGAAACGGAGAGCTGCGTACTTTACGAAAAAAATATCCACCTCAAGGGGATAATTTTCTCTGTTAAAATGTCTGCTATTTTAGGTTCTTGATGGGATGATGGTTTTGTGAGCGGAGGAAGGAGATGGAATTATATGTATCCAATTGATGATGATATGCCTTGTTACGCTAAAGGACGCAAAAACTACGTTTGGAAGTCGGTGCATGGGTTCTAGTAAAAACAATGCAACATACATAAATACAATACACCTGCCGCCCAGCCCAGAGTTTTTTTTATCGTATAATTACAACGAGAGAAGTGAAATGGGTTGTGGAGAGAGAAGATCATGGGCACATTGATGCTGTTAAAACGCATGGAAATTAGGAGTTTGATGAGGACGATGATGAAGGAGTAATGAAATGAGGCATTTAAACGCTTGTTACACAGACCCCATAAGTATAGGGTTTGCTAACAAGGGCGACTTCAATTAGTCCCTTTAAAATTCCTTAGCTCAAATACTCACACAAACCCTGCGGACGAAGAAAACTTTTTTTGAGGATACCTTGCCAGTTGGCAATCGCAAAGTCTGGGAAATGAAAAATGTTCGTATTTCGTAACTTTATGAAAATTAACTGTCATCAAACCAAACTGAAATTAGTATTGGCAATTTAATCTGTTTTTTAAATTATTGCGAAAAATATAAGTTTGATGTTTGCTAACAGTAGCAGAATAGGAGCAATAAATGTCTGCCCTTCTCAGAGTGATTAGTTTTTTTCCATTTACGAGTGCATATTCCACAGTATTATTAGTGCGATCGTAAAAGCCATCTGACTGGAACGAAAGTGACACGAGGGAAAACACTCTGTCAATACGAGTACCTTAGGACCTATAATTTTACGTATGTAATGTTCGTATTCTTATATTGGTGGAAATGGCAATACTGAAAATATTTTTTTTCGTGACCTGAGCAAGCAGTTTGTGTAATAAATGTGGCGGAGTGAAATATGAAATAAATATTTATTTTATTGCTGTTTACAAATCACAAATTAGCGTGAAAATAGGATTGAGTGGCTACAAACGAATTGCTACAAGTTTATTGACATTTGTACGCTTGACTCGGAGAAGAGCAAATTTGGTAAATGTGAACAGGTGAATTTAGTATATTGTAATCATTTCAACAGGAAAATTTATTTTGGGAAATGTCTACTGGTTTTCTTGTTGGCTTAAAACATATCTTGATAAGATTTTGTTTGTAAACGTGTTCGTATTTAATACTTCAATGCATTTGTTACTTCCAAAATCTAGCTTATGGTTAATTTAAACGACGAAATAAAAATAATTTTTGTTATAGAAAAGTAAAGGAACCAGAGGTAAATGATGCAGAATCGCAGAGTCTGTACGAACTCGTTTTTCGTCTACATTCAGTCCACACTTATTCAAATTTCTTCAAGTTTCTCCCGTGCCGTATTCAATCAGATGGAAAACACATATCCGGGGGAGTTCTGTTTCACACTTTCTCATCATCTCCTCGCTCTCAAGTTCTTACAGTGATTTCTCAGTATTTCAGCACAAGATATTCCCAACCTTCTATAAACTTCCCTCTGACGGAATGACTGACTGGTTGGCTGACAGCTAGAATTCGTATTATATAAAAAATGGAGAAAATAGAACTCCACTCCATAACTTCTAAAAAAAGGACAAACCTTTAATCCCACCTACTCCTCCTCCTTCTCCCAACTCTCACAAATTTCACAGTCGTATAAAATGGTAAAAAATAATCCATCCAAGAAGTTTTCCCTTATTTCCTCCAGTTCACATATTCACATCAAAAACGTCAAAAGGAGATATAAGTCAAGTCAAGTGGAGCGTAAGTACGAGCCCATCCAACCATAGCTCTCTGCAGAGGTGGCATTGGCCAACAGGAAAAATGCTCCCGAGTGTGTAATTTTATGTGGGTTGCTCAACAATCGAGAAAAATTGGTTCAAATAAAAAAAGCTTCTCGTTTCTGAGCAAAACAAAACTTTTTCTCTTTTCAACAATTTCCCTACAAATCGAAAAGAAGATTCATTTTTTACTTGCTCAACTCTGAAAGGCTTTCATTTGAATAAAAGTCAGAGTTTTGTAAAAAAAGGATACATACGAAAAAGTTCTTATGCCGTGGCTAATACAAGATGTGTACTTTTTACAAACGCACTTACCGATATTTATGTATGCATAGCTTTATCGGTTTTCCTTGTTCTATTCTGACGGAACCGCACCACAGAAAAAAAGAATAAAAATAGCTGGCAATCTGTAAAACCCCAACTTTTGAGTGTTCCTCTTTTACATCTGACTCCTTTGTCGTTGTAAAGAGTGTGAAGCACTCACACATATTGCTTATTATTTTCTCTCCCTGAGATTTTTTCCTATCCTTGAAATATATATAAATATATACACTGCTTTGCTTGTTAAAGCTTCTGTTTCCTATTTCGTAAAAAAGCTGATCAGAGAATTATTACAGAAAACCTGTCTGCAGCAACACTTTTACTCCTTCAACTCTGCACTCTCTTGGTTTAACGTGCCGATGATCAGGAAAGAAAAAAAAATATCCTCGACAGAGGGAAAAACTCCAAGACATTATGGAACAAGTCATAAAATTCGCACCCAGAAAGACGAGAGATATATGTAAAAATGTGTTTAGATGTTCAATAAAGAAGGAAAGGAGAAGAAGACGAGGAGAGAAGAGTTATGTGTAAATGTTTTATTTTCTAGAATTGTAAAGGAGAAATGGGGTGAGGAAAATATACGAGAAAATAAATTGTTGGAATAAATTGCACTCTTGACTACACCACCACCACACCACTCAAGCTTGAAGAAAAAGAAAAACGAATCTCTTTATGATTTCTGTATAGGCATATATAGAGAAGATTTTTTTTGGAAAGAATATATTACGTACGTGGGTATATACATTTCGAGAAGAAATCCAATGCATTTAAAAAACTTGAAATATTCCTTGTTTGCTTTTTCATAAAGGCAAGCTTCAAGGAAAAAGTAGCAGACGGCATATGTGTAGCAAGGCTTTAGCCACATGAATGCACGTATCTCTACTGGAGTTTACACACATCTATGAACCTATATAGATACAATACACTCGTGCTGGAGAATAAAACACACAGAACCAATCATCATGATGTGATGTGATGGCTTTGGTGAAATGAGAAAAATGGAAATTGAAAATTGGACTGCGTACAGGTATAATATGTACACACATCGTCCTCCCTCAGGTCTGTAGATATATATTCCCTGAGTTTACAAAAAGGAAGACACTTCCAATTTTTTAAGAAAGGAAAAACGAGAAGAAATTGACAGGTTGAGAGTTGGAAAAGAGGAAGGGATAACAAGGGTGAAGTTCAAATGGGGTAAGGTGAACTTATATTTATATATTTTAAGGGTTTGTTATTAGAAGAAAAGAAAAGCTCACGCCACGCCAGGTTGGAATTGGAAGTGTTTAAAGAATAAAAATGAAAATACTTATTTACGTATTATGGACATAATGTGGATGAAAACGAAGGAAGGGTGTGTGGAGTCAAGAGTGTGATATGATATATTAAAGGTTCACACCTTTCTTTTGAATAGGAGTGAGAGCGGAACTGAGAAGTAATGATATTTTTTCTTGGAGAAAAATTCATTAGTTCATTACTCAAAATGGATGCCATAATCCACACGAGGACATTTGGATGGGTTTCGTGTAAAAAAGTAAATAAAAATGTGTTTTCCAAAATATGATGCGAAATGTTTAAAAATGTAAAATTTGGTCCTAAGATTGGAGTATTTATGTCCGAGTAGGAAAATGCGATGAGCAACATATCTTCCTAAAAATAAAATATGATCACGCAACTCAACGATGTAACCAGAACCCAGTTAGGTTCCTTCGAATATGCTTCTCATAATGGTTAATGATAGTAATCATGAGGTATGCAATCTAGGAAAATATATGGCCTTACGAGTAAAAGTGTTGAATTATTCTTAGCTTGACCTACGACCCCTCATCATCATATCATTTTTAAAATCTTTTCAAAATGGTTAACAAGACAGAAAACCCCTTCTTCAGAGTGGAACGTTTTTTAGGGATAAAAAATAAGAACCTCATTTAAAGATGATACGAGCACACATATGTTGCAAACAACACTACACTTCTGTAGCAAATGAAGAAGCTCACAATCAGACATGTGGACTGAAAACAGACTATTTTTTTTCTTTCTCACTATTAAAAATGGGGATGGTTTATGTGAAGACATTATGAGAATAGGCAGGTAGCAAGTGGATCTCAACAGGTAAGCATGTTTTGTTCTCTGTGTACTCGTACGTGTTACTTTATCATTTATTCTTGTTTTTTGTGCAGAGTGGAAGATGTGCCCAAATATTTATATATATATGAACCTTTTGATGAGAAAATTGGTAAGGTTTTGAGATTGTAGAAATAGCATAAATAGCATATAATACAAACCCATGTGCTAGGCTGGATCCTCTATAAAAATAAAATATTGCATGTGCACACTGTCTTGTCTTTTGATCCTATTTTCAATCTTGCCATCATTTTTCAACTTTTTAACACGCTTTCTCCATATTCACATTTGTGCCTGATTCATTTCATCATCTGAAGATTTGACCTGTGGAACGAAAGGTCCTAATAATTCCAAAAACAAAATTTGTTTGATACCGTTAAAGTCAGTCAGCTATTTTCAAGTAGCTCAAGCTTAGCATAATTTCTGGAGATAATGCACATATAATTCTTATTCAAATCTCATAATAACAATAAACACCACAAGAAGTCATTTATAGCACTTTCCTCTAACTTGACTCTAGAATGTCGACATACAACTCCTTGTCCAGTCTTACTTGAAACTGACAACAGAACAGCGTTACGTTCACAGCTTCACACCTTTTCAAATTGTGCTCCTTCCTCAAAACTCCATAATATGCCTCTGACCTGCGATGCCCACTCTCTGAAAATTTATGTTGATTACTTCGAAACTTCTCTTTAAAAAGATGCACAGTCCTTTCTAAACTACATTTTCAATCCTATTTAGCAGTTTGAAATGGTTTCCACCAACGGAGAAAATGAGGTACTTACCATTAATTGTAATATAAAAAAGACTCGTAATGATCTAACACCTACCAGCACCCAGAAACACAACCATAAACTACGTTTTCCTCTCTGATTCCAAAAACAGTTTTTTTCAAAGTTGGTAAAAATGGTAACAGTAATGGGCCCTTTAGGAAGGCTAAAAATGGTGATTAGTTCGAGAGGAAAGTGTGTCATATAAAGCATGAATTTAAAAAACGCATCATCTCCTCATGGCCAACAATAAATGCTCATGAGTGCTCACTCAGATCCCGATTATAGTAGCTATTAGGCCACCTTAACCAGGTCCATTTGGCCAGGTAATAATGACCAAATAGGCGAGGAAGGTGGTAAGGATGGCATATGAGTGTGTGTGTGCTTTGCTGCTGTCAGTAAAAAAAGACGAACAAGGTGGCTACTACACATCTCCTCGAAATAAGATGATAATAGTGTACGTTTTGTTTTGAGAACATTACCTTTAAAACAGTTGAAACTACCCCATTTTTTCTCCTTATTCTCTCCCTCACATAAAGATGATGATGATGGGGGATGGTGATGATCTTTATTTTTCTTGGGAATGGTGGCCATTAGAGCATTCCAAAATCCCATATTTGAAAGCGCATACTTTCCTCTCCTCATCTTCTCTCTACCCTTTTCCTCACTCTCTCAATTGTTTTCAGCGTGTGTGTATCTGTTTGGTATGTGTAATTCCACTTGTTGTGACATTATTACCAATATAAATAATCATAGTTAGCTATTAAGTTGACTCAATGGGCATGTTTTCAACAGGAGCAGCTGTGAGAAAAAAGGCAAGAGAGCATACCTGAGCCTTCTGCATTCCTCCCAAATAAGTTGGAGGAGAGAGAGAGAGAGAGAGAGGATACGTGATTCGATTCTTGGAATGCCTCTAGGTCTGCCGTGACCGTGGCTGTGCTATGGCCAGCCAACGGCAAATGATTATGATGAGATATTATGCTACAATACACTGTGGCAATATTCAAAAAATACTCTCAACTCTGGTATGTGTCTTGTCTTGTGCATATCCACATTCACTTAACATATGTATACCTAAAAGTATATGGATGAAATGGACACACATTCCTTGTTTTTTGTCTTTAGCTTCGGCGTGTTGCGTACAGATTGCTTGGACTCTCGACTCATCCAGCAGAACATGTTCGGTATGCACAAGTTCAAGTCAAGTTCAATGAATGATGCAGTTTAAGATGTCAAAATGGAATGCACCACTTTTTTCAAGTGGACCTCGGAAGAAGACAAGGGTGACCCTTTTTTCGACAGAGATCATTTTATGTACAATAAGGACAAGATGTAGAGCAGAGGGAAAAGACACTCTTGTTTATTAGGAGATTGTGTCGTGTGACATTAAACAAAGGGGAAAACAATAAAAGCAACGAGGTAGAATGGATGGCATTTACAAAAATATTTACGTGTGGAATTGTTCCAGTTTTCCACCTCTCTTCCTTGTGTAATGCATACCTGTGCACCATAAAACCAGTTGAGCATTGATTTTCCTTTGGTATTTCCTATCATTTACATCTTCAACTATTACACAACAAAGAGCTCTGTATACTCTCTAGCAAACTTAAGCACACAACTATGGGCATGGTTAATTGTGACATTGACTATTTGACAATCTTTTTTACCCCTTCGCTTTACCCTAAACACATACAGTAAAAGATGATTAGGTACGAACTTTACCACCATTCAGCACACCACCTACATCGATTTCAGAGAGCGAGAAAACCCTCTTTAGATTCACGACAGCCAACTTCACATCAAGGCATTTTGGGCTGGAAACAATCATGCCTCCTCTACATACCTCGTGTAAAATATATGGCTTGTGGCCTTCCAATTCCAAGCACCTCTCTACTCTCTCTCTACCTTATACCTCCTCCAGAGTAGTTTTCTCCAGCATGCAAAGTTGCGGACAAGTTGGAAAAAACCAAATTTGAACTACTCAACACCGTACTTTAACTATGTTTGCATTGGGCATTAAGCCTAATAAGATTTTATCAGCGACTCAGGAAAAAACTTCTAGCTCCACTCCACTCGAGCTCTAACTCCATTCCACCACCAATGCCAGAATATATATATTTTGAGAGACTGTGTGCACTTTCATTTCAAGAGCTTAGTTCTCGCTTCCTTCCTCTCTCCGTTTTTGTTTGTTCCACACTCTTGTGTATCCGAACAAAGTATATTTTTCTCCACTGGCATGGTCTGAGTAATTACTGCTCCTACCCGTATCCTTTCTATCAAAAATAACTTGTTAGTTGTCGACTTTTTCCTGGAGCTCATATGGTTGAAATGCTGATATCAATATTAGCTCACTCTGCTTACTTTATTCCATATGTCCGATTAAAAGAGAGAGAGAGAAAAAAAGAGTTTTTGATGGTGAGCCAGTTTCCGTATTATTACACTCTCTCCAGCAGAGCAGTTGCTTTCTGAGTCGAGTTAATATGCACGTAATATGCACGCATATTACCGATTTAAGGGCGGAGCGAAGGATTTCCCCTTTTCCACTTTATTCCAGAGAATATAAAAAAGTGTGTGCACACGACATTCAAGAGAGAGAGAGAAGAAATGTAAGTAATACAGATCGGAAGTTGGAAGTTGTGCTGGAACTGGAGAGAGTGAATGAGGGAATATAAAGTAATTGGGCACACCAAAATGTTCATGTATGTATATTGTAATGCTGGCAAATGCTCAATAAATTTTGTTACTTGTAGACTTGTATATTACCATATATTTCTCCAGAGACGATGGGTTCCGATAAGGCAAGGTGATTACACAAAATGTGAAGGTAGTGGACGTATATACAACTTGCCTGCCTGTTCTTTGCCAAAAAATAATTCAATATCATTTAGAAAAGACTTATTAGTTCGACCATTTAAATTGAGAAAAAAGTCGAGTTCAACATGAAACATTTAATTTTTGCCAATATTATTCTTGTGTAATATATTGTTGTGACTGGGACTGGATGTTGGTGCAACTGGAGACTGAGACTCGGGTGGTTTTTCAAATGCATGTTGTTAGTGAAATAACCCGAATTGCAACTTTTTTCTTCTTCTTCTCCAATCATGCAAAATAATAATGAAGTGTAGTTATTGTTGTGAGATGACTATCAACTGAAAATTGCTCGATGTTTTCCGTTTCAAGAAAAAAGTAATTCAGGTAATTTGAGGTAGAAAAAAGGTAATTAAGAAGTAAAGGGGAGGAACTGTTTGGAAAAGCAAACTGATTGAAAAAACTCATGCACACTGAACAGAATGGAGTACAAAACCAACAAAGTGAAGGAGAGAGATTGCAAAAAAACACAAAAAACTTTGCTTTACAGTGTTGAGGAATTCGTGTGGTGCCAAACGAGAAAACTTGGTTTTTTACTCCTCGTCTGGAATCTGGACTAGACTGGAAAAAATTCTTGATGATAATGAGATTACTTACATCCCAATTGTTTTCTTTTTCCCGTGTGTTGAACAAGAGAGGAGAATGTGTGTGACTTCTGACGTCCTTTATTGCAAAAGTACTCGACTTGTGCCAAAACCCTCAAGATTTGGATTTTGTTGAAGAGACGAACAAATGCTTAATAGTTTTGTTTTCTCCCGTCATTCGAATCAGTCTTCATCTCGGGCGTAAATTGGTCCTTTTTTGTGATAAATGAATGATAATCAGAAACCAGTTTCAATTAGGGAAGAGAGGTGAGCGGACAATCAGCCCGTTTGTGCATGAGCAATTTAGGTTTTTTATGAGAACATGAACAGGACGATGATGAGTTGATCATTCATCTCTCGGTAATTACTTGATTTCATCATCAAGCTCATCATGATGAGAAATAATTGTGCAATTTCTTTGAGATGACCTTTTTCACCAATGATATTTTCTAATAAGTGCTCATTTGCGATGCTTATGCATGTGTGGATATGCATCCTCTTGTAACGTTACGTGTGTGTGCTTCTTTCAACGTAATTATGTATCAATCAGATGAGATCTCAGATATGAGTTTGTAAAAAAATATATGAGGAAACTCATTTCACTTCTCGGAATATAATACTTTTCTCATTAATTATTACGTATTTAATCACACTTTTTTCTCTTTTTCTCTTCATACACTTTGATTTAATACGTGTCATCAATACAAATTAAATTCTTTCTCTTCTCGCTTCCATTGTTTAGAAGGAACTAAAAATCCCATACATCTCTCGTGAATAAAAACAAGAACAAAACGAGCGTAAAACACAACAACAAAAATTCTGCTTTTTGCGTCTCCACATTTCTCTGGTCTATGCTTCCACATAAACTTTATCCTAAAAATTCATAACATTTAAGTATCTATTTTATAACTATTTAAATAATTAGAGCGCACACATATATATTACATTTAGGGACTTATTTAGATGACGTATGTATACATGCTATGTTTACACATACTCCTTTTTTACTACAATATTTATAGTGAAACCCTTGTCCTCCTTTTCATCATTTTAGGGTAAAACAGAAAAAAACAGTATATAAATAAGTCTTATCGTCATACATTTTTCAGGGGACATTCAGATTTCTTTCCTTCCCTTCCTAAATATCTTAAGTATGCCCTTTAAGATTGTGTCGACAGCAGTCAACAACAGTGCGTCAGAGAAATGAAAAAGTTCTACTTCCACTATACCTGGATTGTTGTTGTTTTTTCACCACGTTTTAAAATTCACACATACTTCATCGCACATCAGCTCAACTTCATATCTTAATATCCTGTGATTGTGAAAACTGACTGAAAAAATGGGAAAGGGGAGGAGCTGCGCTTCATCTGTCATTCCTGTACTTATGCCTTTTCCTAACCCGTTCATTTTCTCTCGCTTGTCTCGTAATAGCAATAATTTCGAAGATAACTTAACGTGTTTCTTCAATTCTTTTTTTTGATAAGACAATATAAACACAGCGTCATTTTTCTACACACTTTGGATTGGACGCAGGTTGCGTATTCTGTACACACTCTATATAGCAGAAGGTTTTGACTATTATTTCACAGCAAACGTGTATATATGTAGGACATACGTGTAACTTTATAAATATTAGATTGTATGGCTATAAGGAAAACGTTTTTCTTTTGTAGGAATTTATATTAGGAGAAGGATTTATATGTACCTATATGCTAGTTAATAAATTATGATTATGATTTCGATCTGATTACAATAATTAAGTTAAACTCTATTGTATATTATATCGTAATAATACTTTTCTGTTCAGGATAATAACAAGGATAAAAAAGCATGTTTTGCTGATAAGGTGTGTGGTAAAACGGGAAATGAAAAATGCCCTCTCCTCACTCAATTAACAGAGACAATTGCTCAAAAACTTGAATGGTGGTGGTATGAACATGAACTTATTATAAATGAGTGAGGATTGAAATGAAAACAACATTTTCTAGTGGATGTTTAGTATATTTTTTTACGTTTTACTGTGCATGTGCAAATGCTCCATTTCCTCGTCATCAGAGTAGTCCTCGTCCATAACGATCTCTTCATCGTCACTCATCTCCTCCGAGTAATTTCTCGTCGAGGAGTCGGCCGATATTGCGGAGGTTGAGTTTGACAAATTGGAGCCGGAAGAGGGGAGATCTGATCCCGACCCGGAGCCACCACACTTTTTCACTGACTCCTCTTCTTGTTGCATTCGCTTGTGCTTGGTGCGTCTGTTTTGGAACCATACTTTGACCTGTTTAACAAAACACACAAGAAAAAAGTGTCAAATTAATTACATGATTATATTTCCCAAAGAGAGAGGAGAGAGATAATTGTCATATTTTGCCAAACAAAATTATTCTTGTCTCTCCACAGGTGACAATTTACTGCGCTTGACTAAACTACTTGGTGCAAAACAGAGGACAATTAAGTTGACAGGAGCAGCAGTAGCCAAACTCACGCTGACTTTTTGGCTTCAAAATGTCACTCTCGGGCTGATGCTCATATCAAATTACTCATTGTTTGCCAACAATGACAGCACCTCAAAAACTGCTACTTTATTAAATGCCCTTTCTCAAAAAAAAAATACGTATTTGAGCTGATGATGATGATGCTGTTGACGATGACAAGAAATAATATGGACAATATTTGTGCATTGTGCACGTTTTCCTTGAAAAAGATTGATTTGTCAAATGAGAAAGGTACACAGGCGAAAGATTAGTAGACAAGTCCTAATTAAAATGACACGCTCATATTTGCAATAAGGGGGCAAAGTAAGTCCTCAACGAGTTGACAACTCATTCATGTCACTCATAAATTCTACACGTTTATCCCATGTTACATGCTTCATTCGATATGTTATGCACATTTGTCGCTCCTAAATCACTTAATTTTCTACTCAGAGAGTGATAATTTGCTCAAGATAAGTTCATAAAGAATGTCAACTTGTTTGTTTGAGCAGGTTTTAATCAACCGACAAACTCGTAAAAAGTCAAATGTGCAGTTAGGTATGTCGTACGATCGCATATATTGTATCGATAACAGTACATCACGAGTTTTACATGATTTCATGCAAATTACCCTCCTTGCTCCGTACTTGACTCTAACACTAATTAATTAAACAATGAAGACTTGTGACATACTTGAGTTTCTGAGAGTGACAATTGGTTGGCAAGTTGTTTCCTTTCTGCCCCGACCACGTAGTGATTCCGCTCGAAGGCGTGCTCCAACTTGAGCAGTTGACTGGGGCTGAACGCAGTCCGAATACGTTTTGGCTTGCGGAAGGGTTGAAGGAGAAATCCTGGCAGTTCGGGACCTACAAAAAAACCAAAAAACCACCAAACATATTATAAGCATGGGCATATAACCAACTTTTCAACATTCCCAAAAGGATTAAAAAAAGTATCCTTTATAAAGTAAATCAGAGCTCTGCCTCTCCCAATAAATAACTTCCATAACGAGAATATCTCGAAGAGAGTAGACTCAACTCAAAATGCATAATAAATTCTTTGTCGCCGTAAGGAATTATGATTTCGCTCCTCAAACAACTCCATTATTATCACCAATAAAGTAACCATAATTGGCCAATGATATATTGGTCCGATTAAGCATTTATGCATACATTATACACTTTTTTTGAACCGTTTATCAACTCCTTAAATGAGCTGAACTCCCCCTTGAAAAAAAAAGATGTATACCTATTCGTAATGATGGGTTCAAATCCACCATAAATCAACCTATTTGTTTTCAGTTCATACTTATATGAGTATCATTAATTGCTTTACGTGCAGAAAAAAATATCTCTTTCCAATAGAAACCGAGAGAGATTTTTATTTTCCCTTAAAACAAGATTGCAAACAAAATGTGACGGCCAAGTGGGTATCTGCTTCCACTTATTCGCATATTCACGCCCTTCTTTTCCCAATCTGATTCATTCACATCCTCAAATTACATGAATGAATGCGATCATCATCGTCCTCATGTTACCCTACCCTTGCTCATGATGTGGCGATACGTATCATCATCATTCATGCAGAAGTCATCAATAAACTAGTTAAGCACAAAAAAACCATAGGATGATGATGATGAGAAGACAATGGGGAATTATGACTATTTTTATTTGGCCGAGAAGCCTTACTTCAGCCCACTCAACTTTGATTTACATTAATAAACATATGCATTACGCATAATAATGGAGAATCCACAGGTCGTGATCGCTCCATAATAGTAACATCATTTTCAGCATTGTTTTCCCATTGTTGGCTAGTTGCAGCCATAAAAAATGTATATGAAGTCGAGGTGGACAACACAATGGCCAAGCCAAAGAAGACGAAAAATGCTTATTGCTCATTGATCACAATTGATCACTGATCTTCGATGCGGCGTATTCGCTATTACCATTATTTTTCACCTGTCGTCAATCAAACAATATCGCTTTTTTATTGAGTTAACAAAAAATGTACATGTCATCGTCATCATCTCTGAGGCTGAGGTATATTCAGTCCTTTTCTGCAGATTATCACCTCAACCCTTTTTTGATTTATGACAACTTCATCATTCAATTCAAATATGCAAAATGGTCCAAAAAAGAATCCGTGCCTACTTTCGTCCAAAGGCTAACCAGATGTGACTTCTCTCTCTCAGGGAAGTTTCATTATAACTTTTCATTAATTACGAGAGAGGATTTCTATTAAATAAATTACATTTTTTCGTTGTTTGTTTTTAATTGAACGAAGAGAACAGCTCATCAAACTCTGACTTATTTTGCCTGCGAGCAAAAATAAATAAAATGGATTTTCTTTGATTAGCTGTTTGTAATTTGAATTGAATTGGCTTGCATTTCATATATTCCAATGTTGTGCACAGATTCACAGATGTGGTGTATTTGTTCGTGTCAAATGATTCATTACCTGACATGTGTATAATTAGTGCGCTTTTATGTACGGAGTCGTGGAGGAATGCTTATTATACGTATGCATACTCTGCTCACGAAATGGAATTAGAAGTAACGGTACACGAGCAAATATCGTCTTACACAGAATGAAAATGATGATGATGACTTACTCTTATTCCTACTTTTTAAATGCCTACGCCCATTCCAAAAAATATTATATGCACAATATTATATATACATTCCACAATTCAATATCCTTTCAAAAAATTACACTGAAAATTGATATTATACTCGTAGTCATCATGAGCGATCGGAGGTATTAAGCATTCTTCTGAAATGTAAACCGTTTATCGCTGAGCTTATTGCTTACACACGATTTCATAATTACTTGAGTGTAATCTTGTTCGCATATAAGGTGTACGTGTGGCAGAGAAACCCTTAAAACAAAAGATTACAAGCTGAGATTTGCTCTAATTAATGAATGATTTATAGGTAACTTCACCTCAAGATGGGATATGCCAAAACCAAATACCCCACCTGCCGATAGCCTATCATTCTCATTATCATCATCATCATCGCCATTCAAATCAATTTCGCTTTGTTCAACTTTTGTATACATCGTGTACACTTTCTTGTTTCGAAAACGGCAATTGATTTTGAGAACCAGGAAAAAAAATCCGTACCTACCTAAAGTATTTATAAAGATAACAGTATCACACACTTTCAACCTTGTAATTAACTCTTTTACACACAACCAAAAGCGTTTTCATATAATATATCTCATTTTTAATTAAATTCATATCTCACCAGGAGCTATGAAAAGAAAAATAACATATGGACCAAATAATAATTAATTATTATCTTCACAACTCGTATATCTCTCTCATTTTTTTTCTTCTTCTTTTTACCCATTCATATTTTCAGGGTTAAGTAAACGTCGCGCTGTTGTTGGTCCCCATTAATATCACGCCTTTGGAGAATAAGAGAAAATAAAAAAATATGCTATCGGAGTGTGGATTTATCCTTGCAAATAAAGTTTTTGAGACAATTGTACTTGTCTTGCTCACTTGTCACTTGTTGAGTGTTACACATTATCATTACTTCCGAGTAATAAATGATGCATGACATTTTAGGAGAGGAGAACACACGTGTGCTCCCTTTGTTTTTCATTCATTTTCGATTTTCTTGAGTGAATTGAGTTGTGATGTTGAGGTTGACAAGACAAGTGAAACCTTTATTTTTTCAATCTTTGATTACATCGTTTTGTGCAAAAGCTGCTCCCTAAAAAAAGTTAGTTTTGATTGATGGCTAAAAAGTAATATCATGTGATAACTCATATTATGCGAAATTACTTTGGTTTGTGCACTGGTGTGGCGTGGCTCTGGCTGATATATTTGACTTGAATGTGATAGTTTGATTGTTTTTAGAGTGCGAGTGGAATATATTCACTTGAAGCAGAACAAGGTACCTAAGTATAGAGAAAGATCATTTGCATATTTAAATAATTACTGACAAAGGTGAACTATTTAAGAAAAAGTAATTTTACTTTAATCATTTTCTTGTGTTGCTGAAGGATTTTATTCAACTTCATTTTGGGGTATATTGGAAAAAAATTATTTTTAGTTAGTGAGTTGATATTTTTGAGGACGATAACCATAACCGATAACCGAATTCATAAGCTATTGCCACTGCTGAGCTCGCAGAAATAAAATGAGATTAACACTCTACGTTGTAATCAGATTTGTTCTTCACTTGATTCATATTTTGAAATTTGGCATGCACAATACATTTGTTGCACAGTCAATAGTCATGTTGCATGTGAAACACAGCAAATTAACGTTGTAAACACTTTTCCCATTTCAGTTAATCAATTATTCCTCTCCAAAGAGGATAAAAACTGTGAAATCTTTTATAGTCAATCACGTCAAGCTTACAAAAAACCATATTCTTCTCATTCTAAACGAATGATGATGATGGTGTGATTACCGTGATTATTATATGTGGCCTGGCAAGATAATCATAGCTGCATTGTCAGTCCAACTCGCTGGCCAGTTTTTATGAATCTTTTGCTTCACAAAAAAAGCTCGTTGTGGTCAATAGTCAAAAGCTGCCAAAAAGCAGCCTTATGCATTACTAATGCCTATGACCTGCCAGAAGAAGAGATTTTATTGAAGGAAAAAATTCATCTTCATGGGAAACTCTTCACTGAACGAAGGAGAGACGAGGGGATAATAAGCAACCCATCTTTTTAATAATAAATACGTAATTACTTCGTCCACACGATATGCTGATGAGCCAAAGTGATTTTGATGTGAATGACGACCTGAGCATAAACAAAACTGTTGCCCCAAAAAACAAAAGTAGTATGCATAATATTCAATTTAGCAAATTATTTGTGAATTTATAAATGAATGTTCTTTTTTGGCAAAATAGTTTTCTCTCTTCACCTCAACTTGTACTTTTTTTGAATAAGTAAAATGTGTAATGACGAGTATGCACCATCGCTGCGAGATAATTAGAGAGCTTGAAACGTATGAAAATTGATAAACGATTAAATTGATTTGCTTCGTGGGGGATATCTATTCTAAACCATGAGTTTGCGTGATAATTCTAATGAGGCGTAAGATTGACAGCATGTTTTTCTATTGGAGAGGCAGTGTCGTTCGAGTATCATATAATTATTGACTTCACTCAAAAAGAATTTTAAGAAATTTCTTCTTACCTGGACCAAATCTGTGGGGGAAGAGTCTTGAATGCTTCGCCAACAACCAAGGATACAATGGATGAGCAGCCGCCGCCGCAGCGGCAGCTGCAGGGTGGGGATGATGGTGAGGATGATGAGGTGGCTGCATCCAAGCAGGAAGTCCAGGATGATGATGTGCTTGAGCGGCAGCGGCGGCAGCTGCCGCTGCAAAATTCAGCATTCCCGGAGGATACGCAGCGAACTGGGGCATTCCATGAGGAGGAACCCCAGGTGGGGGTGGAGGTGGATGTGGTGGGCCAGGATTAATACCTTGAGGTTGTTGAGCTGGATGATGAAGTTGTGATGAGGACTCACGGGGACTTAGAGGAATGGGCATGCCCGGTCTCGGCGAATTTGGCAGAGGAGACTTTCGACTATCTGAGATTTGAGGAGAGGGGCTTCTTGAACTGACTGAGGATGACGTGGCCGCCCGATTTAATCCGTTAGAATTATTACCACTGGAGTGAAGATGGTGAGAATTACTGTCCCTATCCCTATTGTGATTACTACTACTGCTAATAATACTATTGTTGGTAGTGTTGTTATGATTGCTGCTGCTCGTCGCATTATGAGTTGGCGACACAATTCCTGGAGAGCTATTCGCCGAAGAGCTATTACTCCCTGGAGGAGGATGCATGTGGGGATGTTGCTGGTGAAGGTGTTGCTGAGCGAGGTGGTGATGGAGCGGAGGGTGATGATTCGACATGGGAATCCCGATTGGCGGACTCACACTCCCATTCGAGCTATTATTGAAATGATGGTGGAGATGATGTTGATGAAGGTGGTGCGCCAATGGAGCAATCATTTCCCGAGCTGCTGCAGCAGACCGGCTCAGCAAAGCCGCTGTGGTGCTCTTCTCCGAGATCTCTGTTGAGGAAGGTTCCGGGCTTGGGGTGGCTGAGTGAACGGAGGAGTTATTCCGTTCCACGGAGGAGGACCGATGGTGGTGAGATCTGTGGTGGAACTTGTTGTGATGGTGGTGTGGAAGTAGGAGGCCGGGAGATGTTGCACTACTTCCAGTGTTGTTGTCCTTTGTCCCAACACCACCACTGCCTCCTCCTCCACCGCCAACGATGGAGTCAATGGAGAAGCCTATTTTAGGCTTGTGAGCGGTTGGGATCTCAGTGGACGTTGGTGCCAACGGCATCATAATATATAATTTGGAAACGACCACAAAAACACAAAATAAATAATTATTTTTTTAAGTTCAACGAACTTAATTCAATTTCAAATCTGTTTACTCATCATCGTCACATGAAAATTTGCACTGTTTCACGGTACACTGATGGTGTCACAAAAAATCTGAGATCTATTTGACGAGTTTGTTAAATATGTGCTGACGAAACAAAATAACATCCGAGTCACACAAAAAAAACTTCTTTTTAATGTGACCAAAATGACGATGATTAAAATGTTGATGAGATGTGATTGATCCGTGCCGACAAGGTAGGAGCGTCGCTTTTGCGGTTCTCGAGACTCGGGACAAATGAAGTAATCACGATTTCTTTACACACGAGAATAGCTCCTTTCATCTTTTATTGACTCTGTTGATGATGTGCCGCCAATGAGGTTATCTTCACTTTGCTTCTTCATTTTCTTTTCTTCGTCGGATCAAAACCGAAACATCCGAGGAGATCGATATCACTTTTCCCCTGGATAAGAATGAAGCCTTCGTCTTAAACTCATTTACTCGCTTTAGTTAAGAGTCTTTAAGCTTCGACTATTCGTCCAGAATACTAATAGTAATTGATGATTGTTTTTTCAGGACCTTCTTGATAATTAACAAGTTGATTCTTATTGCTCTCCACAGGAAGCCAAGAAAGAAATGCAGCTGTCAAAAGATTGTTTATTCTTTTTCAGAGAGGTCTACTGTGACTTTGACTTGATGAAGCATTCAATTATCAAACGAAAATCGTAGTTTCTTTATGGATCCCGAAATAGATGTGAGTCAGCAAAGTGCACGTTTGGTGCAAATGAGTTTTCCGACGATGGGAGAAGGCAATTGAAAAATTCCTTTGTCTCTCCTTCACTTAATTAAGACAGCACACTGCGTAAAAGGTTCTTCGTTTTTGTTCATGGGTGCTCTCAAATGGAAAGCCAATCAAGAACTGGAGGAGTCCTTCTCTCGCCACTGACCATTTAAATAGACTTATTAAATGGTTAACGAGAAAATTAGCCGGTGTTAGTCTCACATCCGGTCTTTCTCGAAGGTCTCACTCGTGTGGATTATTAAAAAGGCTTTCTGTGCCACACACGAAACAATTTTTTCTTCTTTGTGTGAAGAAAATTAAATTAAATCATTTCATTGTTTTCACTTTAATAAGATATTAGGGAACTCACTGTCACAATTAAAATGTCACTTGCACGCACTTCTCATTAGATAAAATAAAAATAATACTTTGTCCCAAAAAAATTATTCTCAAGGATAAATGGAATTCGCTCAGATAATTGCCAACAATTAAATTTTCACGCAATATTCATTCCACAATTTTTTGCCTTGTCAAATCACGTCACAACAAAAAGTTTAAGTTGTTCATCGAGTTGACTTAAGTGAATTGTCGCTTGTCGGCAAACTGAGATGACCAACAAAGACTGTTTTAAGGTGTAATAAGGAAACAGTAAAAACTGCGCTTGCGATACAAGCTTCTTTTAATTACTCCAATTTAACAACTTTTCTTTCCTCTAACACAACCGATGAGTGCGTTGTCACTGCACAGTTTTAGCCTGGGAACTTGATATCATAAACTTGATTGAGGACAAAAAGATGCTCCTCCAACAAGAGATCACAAATGACTGAGATCTTTGGAAAAGTACCAACTCGCATATTAGAGTTCGCTGATGACGACTTTTAGCTCCGTGGTCGGTAGCTTAATATAGTATTTTTATATGTGTGAATGAGGACCGTTTTAAATGTCAATTAACTGCAACGTAATGAGCCGAGCACATCTAATCTTGAGTGTGCTTCATGTGCACAAGAGGATTTTTATGGAACTCCGTCCGTCTCAGTGAGCGACTGACTAACCAATGAACCTGTGACTCGCTCTGCACATCCACTCACTCCCTCGGCTCTCCTCAACGAAACCAAGCACATCAAAAAACCAAGTGAGTTTTTCACCCAAAAAAGGTTAGCTCAGAGAAGACGAGACCACTCGCCACATCGCACACAAACACATAAAAGAAGCGGAATGGATATGGATACGGAGTAAGAAGTAAAGTAAATTCGAGCATAAATATGGATAAGGATAATCCGCTTCTCTCAAGTCGGGGAGGAAAAAAAGATGTACGGTACACGGGTTTACATTACACACGTAAGTAAGTTAGAGAGAGAGAGAGAGAGAGCTCGATTTCGTGTGGTTACTGTTTGTGGTGAAGCACTCACTTCATTTTCTGAGCTGTAATCCATCTCCACTCATAAAACTTGTGTGTTTCTCTCTGCAAGAGAGTGAGGGGAGAAGTGGAAAAGAAGGATGGAACTAACTCAAAATGTGAAGATGAAGTGTGTGTGTGTGTGCTGTTGTTGCCCTTGCTCTTGTGTGAACTTCAGAGCGAAGCAGGTAGGCAGGGAGTAAGCAAACAATGCTCACTCCAAAGTAAACTTGTTACTAATGCGATACAAACGAGAAAATTGTATGTGTACAAACGAGAGAAGATTGAAAAAAACGGTTGCGAGTTGGGGAGTTGGGATGATCGTATACGAGAGATGTACGTGTATATACATTTGGCAGGGAGCATGGTGGTTGCGTTCGGAAAACCTCTTTCAAGCTCTCGCACTTGAAATCCTTTTTTTCATGGTGAGAAAAATGCTTGCAAGAGTTGTGAGCTTGTATCGCCCGTAATCACACGCTTTGTGTTGATCACTACGTATCGAATTTAACGAGGAATGGAGTTGATGTGATGGAGATTGAGATGAGTTCTTTTGATGCATACGAAGTGTTGTCCTGTTCCCTCAATTCTATATGGCTTTGAATGCATCTCCGTTGGAGCTTTTTGTGACAATGGCTTGGCGTAATTAAATATGGCAGTGGCTTAATTTTTCGTTTTTTAAACTTAAAAATTCATTTATTTTGTCAATTTAGTCTATGTATCAACGGAATAGAAAAATGTTAATTGATTAATTAAATGTGTGAGTGTAGGACATTTTACACACCAAAAATAGGACAGCATTATTCTTTTAACATTCGAGAAGAATAGATTATAGGAATTTGCGAAAAGTATGGTAGTGATTAATAATTATAAAATTATAGCACATTTGGTGAAAACGTGCAAATCTCGAAACTGCGTAAAGTGCATTTTACAAGGGGAAAGGAGTAGGTTCAAAATGTTGCTTCTCTCTTCCCTTTCCTTTAAACCCTCCGCACACAGCCACAGAAGCCTGTATATATATTTCTCGTCTCCCGTCTAGTTTATGATTGTATGCAGGAAAAATAGGTTGTAACAAGTAGGCATGGGAGGAGGACCTTTGTAACCTGATCGAGGCGGAGTGAGTCGATTAGGCAAGCTCCGCCTGTGCATAAAGCCTTGTGCTTGGGAGAGAGACACACTCACAAACACAAACGTTACTTTGCCACTTTGCCGTATGCATACAATGCAAAATTTATACGTATCCACACAATAACACATCACATCACCTTCCCCCTTTCTCATTGTGTATCTTTTTTTCTTCCTCACAATATTTACATTTGAAAGCACATGAGCACTCACTCACACTCATGCTAAAATTGCTAACACTTTTTTACTACTGTGGTTGTGTTTAAAAAATCTCGGTCGAGAAAGGCTTGAAGTTAGCTCGTTTTCAACACGTTATTGTTCAGCGAGACAGAGAGAAGAAGCAATTTTCACACACACACAATATACCACTTGCTCATTCCAAGTGCGTATCTCACATTATTGCCATATTCCTTCTTAACTCCTTCTCTCCATAATCATCATCAACATCAACAAATTTTTCCTATGGAAAACACGCTTTTGGCATTATATCAGCTCGATAATTACGCTTTTTTTGATGGGCTTCATGCAATGAAAATGAAACTGATGGTGTTTGCCTCAGCGTCTTGTGTGTCTCGACTTTTGCCTATATCTTTTGGAAGAGCTTCTGGCTTTTTACATATCCGATCTTTTCTTGATATCATCCGTCATCAGTATGCATCAGCATTCCGCGCTACTTGCCCTCACTCGCCCACCTTTTTCCCACTTTGTTTTTCCATCAATTTTCGCCTATAATTTTCACTTCTTCCTTCCTCCCAAAAAGAATTCTTCCCTTTAGCTACCGTTTTCGTCTGCACCATTACCCACTTTGGCATCCATTAAAAAGAGAGATGTGAATAATATGCGTGCATCCATCCACTGCAAATCTATAGCTGTCTATTATCTGCACACATGTTACTCGTCTCTCTCTACTCTCTCTGGGTTTTCCCTGAAATGAAATTCCAAACACTAGGCACACACATCTTCCTCTCGACGAGCTCATTTATAAATAGCAACCCAATTTAAATGTAAATGACATGATGATGAGCATCATCCTCTCGGAGCTTTTCGATATGAGCAGATGTAAATAGAAGTATACTTAACACATTCATTCTATCCCAATCCGAAAAATATACACACTAGCAAAAAAGCTTATTTTTTATCCCTTTCCCTCTGCTTTTATATGAGACAATCGGAGTAACAATGTGCGCAACGCAGATGTGAATTACGGGATGAATAGAGAATACAGGCTAGTGTACAAAACTTGTCAACTGCACATTGCATAAAATCCCCATTTTCTTTTCTGAAATGAGCTTGTATACATGCCATCTAAAACATACATCTATTCACTGATTCACTAAAATAATAATAATAATAATTCTCCTTTTGTTAAAAAAGGTAGAAAACCAGCTTCACTCCACAAGCGAGCAACATTATTTCTCTCCTTCATGACTTGTCTACCATACCCTAATAGACTCATTCACACCTCGGCGAGAGAGCAATATGGACATGATTATCTCACGCCGCATATACACAACTAAACGCAATATTGTATTGTGGCACTAGCGAAAAACAAGCTCTCCCACTGCAACTCTCAACTCAACTCTCTCAGAGAGACACGCACACCCAGAGTTAGAATAGTGTGAAGCGTGAAGTCTTTTTTGTGAGCAATGGAAAAAAAGAATCTCAACAGCAAAAAAATCTTTATTATATGTCTCTCTCCTCCTATAGGCCATATTTTCCCATTGGGAAAGGAAGGGGAAAAGAGCAGAAGCCATTATGAATGTTGCATTGGCTAATGGAATATGAATGAAAATGCTGATTTTGCTCACTTGTCTTTTTAAACCCCTGAACATGTATGAATGAGTTTGGTTTGTCTGTATGAATGTTTTTGAATTGTGTGTCTTTCTCTTCCTTCCCATCCCCATCTTTTTGTTGCACCCAAATAAAATGGGGAAATCGAGTAAAAAATTTTATGAAGTGAAGTGAGCGATGAGCCCTTTTTATTACGGATAATTCGAGCCATTCATCATTTCCCAACGATTTCCAGTGGACTTATAAGGACATCTATTTTTTGTAATGGTGTGATGTGATGTGTGATCATCGTCAGTCATCATATAACAATCATATGGATGAACGTATATGCACTTTGGTTTTTTTGGGACTTGGGACGAAAAAGGAAGAAAATGCATTTTCCCGTTTCGAATTTGAATCCAATCATAGAAAAGAATTGAATAATCATAACATGAGCTTTGCTCTTTGCTTGAGGATAAAAACGTGTGTAATTTTCATCATTTTTAATCTGAAAAGGACAATCCCACATTTCCAATTCAGTGTTTCTCTCTCATCGCCACATGAAAATATCACACCTTTGCATCTCTCTCCAAGCATATTATTAAATATTAAAACTTAAATTGAAGCCATCTTCAATAATATACAATTTTTTTGTGTCTGGCACAAAGCCCGATTAGGAATTGATTTGATATTGTGAGTGCGAAAAGTATGTGAGCAGGAGAAATATATATGACGTGGGACAGGACAAGACTAGCGTTTTTTATTTGGCTCTGGCTAAGTGGTGTCGAGTGTTATAATAAGGAGGTATGATGATACATTCGAGGAGTAAAAAAGGACTGCCAACCCTTTCATTTTGTCGACGAGAGTGTGTGTATATATTCGCTATCACACTATATTATTATATATTTGCTTACGATTATGATTTTCGTATGTGTATAAAATGTGTTCATCCGTGAAGAGTGCAGACAAACACACACACACACTCCACATATTATACAAGATGGGTTTATCAAGGGAGAAGATCTAGAGAACAAGCCTTATTATTAACTATCACCCGTCATCATTGTCGTTATTACTGATATTACGAGACATAACTCATCCCTTTATTATATACGGACATACAGAGATTAGCTATACAATTATTTGAACTTTTGCTACCATATACACAATATCATAGCCAATATAGTCGTAGGCAAAAACTCTGTATAGTTGGGCATATTTGAAATATAACATTGGACATAGCTTGTTAAAATGGCGAGTTTTTCATCGAAGCTAAAATTGAGTTTTGCTATGTGCATTTTTTTGTTTTGGAGAAAAGTCACACCAGAGAAATGAAATATAGAGGTTGCGATTGCGATCGGTGTATTGAATTGATATATTTGTTATGCGTTCAGAGTGTGCATTAAAGGAATCTAAATCTGCTTGAATTATGGAGTAAAAGAGCCGAGGCCATGAATGCTCTGTTTGTTGAATGTTTAAATAAAAACGGGAGAGGAGTAGATTGGTGAATAATTTGCGTGGGGAAAAGTTCATGCTTAAAACTTTAACTTGAAAGTTGACTTGTATTACATTTGCAAAATGACGGGATAAATTGTGGTTGACTTTTAATGAGACTGTTCAATGCGCATATAAAATATGGATTTAGACGTTTTCTAGTTTTTTTTTGTAAAGGAAGGAGTTTAGTTTGCTTAAAATCTCCCGTTCCCCCGATACAACTTTAAAATTAACTACATTTTCCACTTTCCAGAAAAAACCTCTCTGGATTTAGTTTTGAAATAGATATTTACAGCCTCAAGGTTTTAGAAGTAATAACTTTCATGTTTTTAACAAACTATCCTCTCGACCTTATTTGTCTAATGCCAATTACTCAGCTTCGAAATCTTGTGGATGAAATCACAAAAAAAATCATATCGATAATGTCTATCAAGATTCCATCTCGGATATTGCTTGTGCATCCGTTTTTCTACATGCATTATTGCATTTCCCTTCTTTATGCCTAACTGTTTGAGCCAATAAGTGTAAATTGATGGGAAACATGTCATAACTCATCCACTCTGGGTATATAATATCAACGGGCCTTTGGGAAGATGAAGCTCAGCAAATAAGTGATATTATCTTTGGATACGGATGGTAAATATTGATCGCTTGTTTTCCATCCTATCTGCATGCACATCATAGTGCATCCACAATAGACATATATTACTGGCAGCAAACGTATACACGTATACGTTATTGCTTTTCTCTTAGAATTTATTCAAAAGTTAACAAGTTGACTCTAACACTCGTTCCCTTTTAAAATACAAATGCGTATGTGTGCTCAAACCATTTAGCACTTCATTTGCCCGTGATTTACGAGCTGACAACGAAAAAGATCTTCACAAATTTTTATGTAAAACATTTTAAACACGTATCCTTTTGTATTTGATGAAAGTGTGTGTAAAATACATATATGCTATAACCACAGGTTTATACTAAAACATCACACAATCATTCTTATTTGAGATGATTATTAAAGAAGCGGGCTACGGCTGAGGTTAGATTACTTGAAAAAGCGCTTTCCTTCTTTTCCTATTTTAATGCAAAAGAGAGAATATCTTCGTTGAAGAGAGATTAAGGTGCACAAGTATCGCTGCTTTGTAAATAGTAATCGATTTTCAGCCCATGTTATCCTTTGCTGCTCGTTAGCACTGTGTATCGTAATACACTTCTTTTGTGATTGTTATTATGATGATTACGATTATTTACTTCTTTGCATAACCTCATCTTTGTCTATTGCGCTTCGAGCAAAAGACAAAAAAAATCCCGTTGCTTTACGAATGTATATTTTAATACCATAAATGAGCTGAGAGAGCCAAGAAGAGCATAAAGTCAAACAAAAGCTAAGCCACTTTTTCCCATTATGGCTACGTCACTCAAGCTGCAAGTTTTGGAAAAGATTTTTTCTTTCTCATATTCAACAACCACACGTTTTTAAGTGGCTGGTGTTGAATGAGGTGTCAG
Organism: Heteromurus nitidus; assembly: GCA_034687055.1. Taxonomy (NCBI): domain Eukaryota; kingdom Metazoa; phylum Arthropoda; class Collembola; order Entomobryomorpha; family Entomobryidae; genus Heteromurus; species Heteromurus nitidus. The sequence goes on along the minus strand of JAQFZW010000659.1, from coordinate 17,358 downwards.
CAATAAAACCAATTGTTATTATTACGTAAATTTATGACATTGCTTCGATAATTTCCCTTCAACAAAAAATAATAGTCTTGTCTTTTAGAAAAAACGTAAAATCCCTCTCCAGTGTCTGTTACTGCTCGTCTTTTAAAAGCTTTTCTTGTTATAGCGTTCAAGTTGAAATGAATCTCCGTTCTGCTTTCCTCCCTGGATTCTACGATCATGATCAAGATCATATCATCACGTCACATATCATCGATGTATTTCATTCATATCCCGAAATGTACTTTCCATCCTCTCATATCATTATGCATATGCAAACACAACCCATTACAAACTTCCTTTGACGTTTTCTCATCCCCATTTTATCAAGTCGGCTGCTGCTCATTGAGAAAAGTAAAATGTTTTATGGGATTTTTAAACAGATCGAACCGTTTTCTTGTCTAATTTTATTCATACGATCCCAACCGAGTCTCATTCATTGGGAATATCTTGATGCTCATTATTTCATCTGAAGAAAAAATACAAATATGTGTAAGCTGTGAGCGGAGTCAGATCCTCTTCCACACGTGTATTCTTCTATCCATTCCTCTCTTTTGGGGTCAATCGAAACGACAAAAACAAATAAGCATCTTCCGCCTCACATAAAACTCTTTCGAAACAGGAGTAGCACTCTTTTACTAACAAGTTTGGGGCATTATTCTTGTGCGATGCAATCGGAGAATCAAATATGTCCATCTTTTCCCGAAAGTCATTAAGTTTGATTGTCCACCCGTGTCGCGTTCCGTTTCCGTAAAGCGAAAACCGCCATCAATGAGACGGGAAAACAAATGCTAAAAGCTAAAAGTCATTATCCATTAGTCACTTCCTCGGGTTGACCAGTAGCCGACGACTCGGATAATATCATCTGATCAAGAATTCACATTCACCACCAACGAACTTTAATGTACTTCACAAATAGGCCTTTTCACGTGATTAAACAAAAAGATTAGGAAGTGACATCGGTGCAGTTGCTCCTCTGTGAAAAATGTATGAAAAGCTGAATTTTTCAAGTGAATTCGGAAGGAAGGTCACTGTAAAGGAAAATGATATACTTAAAAAGGAATGTGTATGCACATGTGCCGTAGCCGACTGCTTTCTTTCTCCTTTTCTTAGGTTCCCCCGTCCTTACTATTCTACTTGACTATCCACACTCTTGAGTCTTGACTGTTATATGCCAGCATTTATCCGTGACGGTCAAGCTTGAGAAAACAAACAGCTGCCGAAAAGCGTTTAAATAATTATGACAACAGCTCCACTATCAACATTTTCTCGACTTGCGTTCATATTCATCCTTGTTTTCGAGTGGACACTTTCTGTGAAATGTATGCACCTCCAAAGCTCAACCCGTTATGAGTACTGACAGCAATACTGATTGCGGAGAATATTAATAAATTCTTGTTGAGTTTATGAAACCCTTTTAGTTTACACAAGACAGCTGTCGTTTTCAAATACGGACGAAGTGAATGATAATTCAAGTCTTTTCGTTTACACATTGACCACTGTTATGCATACACAGCGACCAATGGCTCGCACGGTAGTCATTATTGCTTTATGCATTTGTTGAGCAATGAAATTCAATGAGTTGAATTCTACTTAACGAAATGGGATATATAATCTCCACTTGAAGAGCTGAAGACTGATGAACAGGATACTCATCTACAGGACGATTTAGCGGAGAAAAGTCAAGTGTGAGTTTGATTATCGTTTCGTCTTCCGAGGAAAAACGTAATGATGATGATAAGCCATCATCATCAATAACAAGACGAGATGACCAACCACAAAAAGGTACTAATCGAGTCGACTAGGAGCGAGAGATAGAGAAAAAATGTGCCCAAAAGATCATCATCAGTATTAACACAATCAACATAATATATATTTTTCTCTTCCCAAGACGACTTTTTGCTCATATTTACAATGACTTCGTGTAAATATGAAAAGCCATGTCTCATTTCTCTCCGCTTTTCCACCAAACAATCATCAATTTTTCGTGTCCTTTGTCTACCTGTCCTCTTTGTCTTCCTCGTCCCCTTTGACAATGAATGAGTGAGAGGAAAAAAGACGCGATGAAGGAAACTCGCTGTGTGTGAAGGAGAAGGCAAACTTGACTTTTTTTCGTTATGAAATGAAAAATGCAAAAAAGAATAACTTCTCTCCGACTCCGAGTGAACAAAGCGAAAAGGTTGGAGAGTTTAACGTAAATTAGAGTGGAGAAAATGAAAAGGGAAACGAGACGACAATGAGAACTTCCCTGCGGGATACTGATTCGTATTTTCTTGGGAGGAAAAAAAGGGGAAGCCCTTATCTTTTTAGAGGAAAAATACACAAGGTAACCCCATATACACATTCCGTTTAGCGCATCATTTGTCATTGAGGCAAATGAGGATGAAACGCAGGTAGCAGATGAGTAGCTAGTAATTTTTTTTTGTGTTGAGGTGTGCTGCTTTATGTAAGTGGCCCTCTGGATAAGACGAAGCTGTTTACCTGAGCGCATACAAAACATGGGGAAATTGATGATGATCATTGTCAAACTTGTAAAATACTTGTTAGATTTGAAACAAGGACATGTGGAAGAAAGATATGAAGAGGAGTGAGTCAGTCAAATCCTCATCAATTTTCATTTGGAAGTCATAAGGAAAAAGCCAAGAAGCTCGGAGACGACTAAGATGACAAGTAATTCCACAAGGAAAAGTAAACGCCAGACAGTAAAAATCGGTTTGTCCACAGGAGGTAAATTTTCTTGTGGATTTTGGGATTTAGGCAAAACTAGATCCACGAATGCAGGTTTTGAAGAGATTAATTGACAGGAAAATGGGCTGCTTGCGCTATTGTAAATCGATAGTTAGTTGCAAATTGTATACAATTTTGAAGAATAATTGACGCAGTAAATACTCGTTCATTTAAAGGAAAATTACAAAATATTAGGTGTCATGCTATCAAACTCATTGATCAAATTTTACCACTATTTTATGCATAGCACTTGTACGTAACCGATGATTCTCCTGTCAATCACAACAGGTGAGAAGTGATAATTTTACGTGCTCGAATTTTCTTTTCTCCTTCGCAACTTTTGTTGGGTCGGTTTCTCCCTCTCACTCTACTGATAGCTCTCACCTTCGTGTGTGACTATCTAAATACACATGCCAATAGTAATTTTCCTCGCATTTTATTGTCTCTAATATTTCATCAAACTGTCCGCATATTTGATCCTTCCAGCTTAATTATTGACGCAACCCTGTCAATCACAATTAAACTGCTTCTCTCGCGCGCGCGTGCTCGAACACGTAACCGATTAGCATTCCACTGGTAATAAAGTTAACGAAGCAGTATTGTGAAGAAATTTATCAACACAATGAATCAAATGTTTGGGGATTTCTTTTGCACGTTCGCATTCACAGTCATAAAATATCATCACATCTCGCCACTCGGACTCCACATTGGACACATCGCTAATAAGAATTGGCGATGAGAATAGTATGAAATATGGTGAACAGTTATCTGCTAACAGTTTTTATGCACACCCTGCACAATCGAAATACAATGGTCGTATCATCTCATCACAATTTTCGCATTACACACACACGGCAAGCGTCACATCATACATTTTGTTAGTGTGAGCATGTATTACATGGAGACACGGAGTTCTCTCATTGTGCTCAGTAATCGCCATCATCATAACATACATTATTTTATTGAGCTTGTCAAAACAGGGTATGTTTTATAGGAGCAGCATTCACTCAAGCTGTTTTTTCCTCACTCAACATGAATATGAACACAAAAAGTGTTTTTGCAAAAAGATCCTTTTGCACTTTTGGTTTTGTAGCAATAAGAATTTAATCTGGTGCTACTGGTGCTACTCATACTCTCCACCATCTGACAACTTATGAAGCGTTGGAAAATCTAGTTTTCATCTTTCTCTATTGTATTCTAAAAGCGTGTCCACTTTTTTACATCTCATCATCATCATCATCGAATTTCATATATGATTTAATAACGTGAAATCAAGAGTGGCATTGTTACATGCGAGCAGAGTCAATACAAGAACATAATTTTTGTAAAAGGCGACATACGATGAAGTATATAAAATTGTAATGAAAACGAAGTGGAGTGGAATATGAATGTGAAGTACAGTAGTATGCTGTTGTTGTTGACCTTCCTTCGAAATCAAGGTGTGATGTTTATTGGGTGCTAAAGGAGGAATCACAGGGGATCCAAATAAATGATTCATGAAGCTTAATTACCTTTGCATTTTAAGGGATCCATAAACTTGCCTATCTTGGCTTTGGACAAGACATAAAATTAACCTGCAGTACATAAAGATAACGACATATTAGTGAAATTTTATAACGGCGTTTTAGCTTTAAAATCGTTTTCATTTCTCTCCGTTTATTTTACAATTTAAGCCATTTTTGATCCACAATCATTCATCATATTCTTCGTCGCTTTACGCTTCCCCGACCTGTCTATCATTCTTTTAACACTCAAAACAGTGGCAACACCCTCCTTCACAAAAAATAGTCAATTAAATCTTCAAGGATGTCAACAATTATTTATTCATCGTTTTCTTATGAAATATTTAGCATTACAAATACACTTATTTCGTAGTTAGTGAGTGCATGTATCTACTCTCTCTCTCTGTGCAAGATAGATATGCATATGCACCTCTAACGAAAGCTTCTGCACGGATTTTTGTGTTTTCCAACAAAAGCAATCATCTCTATTTCCTCACACACCTTGCACCATGTAATTAAACAATTAGTCGCGTTATAACACCATATAATCGCACTCTGCGCTGAGATTTTCAGAGCTCTCCTTGCGCTGCTGACACATGAAAGATATCCTATCAAAACAGGCAATTTTACATATCCTCTGCTGACTTTGTTGGCAAATCCGCAAAAAAATGACTTATGTTCAGAGCTCGTCTCAGTTGACAAATTATTTATTTATTATAATGAAGCTGTGAAATTTGATTTGTTTAATATTTATTAAACAATTATGTTTCACCTCTCTCCGGTCGTCGTCGTCGTGCCTCTGATATGATTATTATTTATTTATGTAGATTATCATCGCTCAGGAGCAATCATAATGCTGATGCTGATATGATGACTGAGAGAAGAGAGAAAAAGCAATTGTGTCTATAAATCATACTTGTGCATATGTTATATACATAAATTCTGTCTTGATTATACATAAGTATTTCAGGATAATTTCATACATGCATTTCAGACAAGCCCCACCAAGTGAACTTCTTTTTACAGGAATTTTTACTCGCCAATTTAATTTGCATCAGAATAAAAACACTCAACATCAGCATCGCCATCCTCATCATTTCCTTGAAAACTATTCATAAAATGAAAATTAATAAGCGAATCTAATTCGTAAGTCATGATGAGCGCGTCTTGTATTGAGTGAAACTTGTAAATGAATGTTGCACGGCACTCATCATCATAAAACTTCATTGTTCATTAAAATTCATGATGTTAAAAAGCTTTTTTTTTCTTTTCTCTCTCTCTCTCTTCTCTATATTGCTGTTATTAATGTTGTTAAGCTTTTCACATTATGATATGATACACGATGAACGATGATGGAGTCTCAACTTGTTACGACTACAAACATGATTTTAATTAATTAGTGCACGCTTCGCGCAACACAAAGTGCTTAAGGAAGCTTCAATGATGATGATGATGGCAAATAAGTATATGAATATATACACACTTCCATTATACTGCACTAACTACTAACAGACCATAAATTAACTTGTGGAAATTAATGATTTTTTTCAGACTTCATTCTACCTCCGTAATCCGTAACCCTTCGTTTAATCTGACATTTTTATTCGCGAAAAAAGGAAGGTGTAGGTTTAGGCGTGGAACTCGGAAATGAATAAGGCTCCTCTTGCTATAGTCATTCTCAAAAGGATGTTAAAAATTATATTTTATTCCTCTCTCAATTGTTTTTCCGCTGCAATAGCGCCCAAACCTTTGATATAATTGTTAGAAATTAAAATAAAAAAGATGCACCATAAATTTCCAGAAGGAACTGGACTGGATTCAAGTTCCTTGAAAAGAAATCCGTCCCACCATTAAAAAGGATGGCAGATTCATCATTTTTTTAAAGAAGAAAGCATAGTCATTACTAACACATGATTATAGACGGTTAGAATACTTTAAGGATAAAATATGGGATGCCGGACATTCCTTTGTGATAGTTTACATCGAGGTGTGTGCGCCAACTGAATAAATAATATTACCTTCTGCGAGTCAATATCTTAGCGTGAATTTGCACCTACTTCATTACCGAAAGAAAGCACACAGCAGGAATATGTGTATAAGGATATAGCTTATGTACATAAAATTGAAATAATGGAAAATATTACACTTTGTGCGCATACACTTTTCGGAGGAAAAAGGCAAATATTTTTTTACGTTTTATTCTCAGCACACACTAAAAATATATACATTACTCTCCGCAGATTTTGAGTCCGAAACCGGTGTGTGTGTGTGATGTGTTCTCCTCTTCTCCTGTTCTCAATTCACAACTCGTTCTAGTGCTACTAATGAGGCAAACTTGGTGTAATTTATTATGGGTTTATCTCCAACTTGAATCATCATCCCATCATTTTTGTATCATCATTCAAAGGGAAAATGTAGAGAGAGAAAGAGAAGATCCATTTTGCGGATGTGCATAACCTGCAATAAATATACGAATAGCATTCGGCAGCATTCATATCCAAGAAAATATCGTGTATCATATATCGTATTCATTACAACTAAATTTTTTATTACTTCTATGCCAAAGAGTTCAGACACAAACGCAAAACATCTTGGCTTTAAAAAATCACATTTAACGAGCTAATTGTTTCCCAAGAATCCCAGTAAATTGCCAATAATGTTATCCAGTCTACTCACGGGTAAATACAACAGGAGGAAAGTAATAAAAGTAGACTTGGGTAATTTGTGTTAAAAAATCTCTGAGAATTGGCTCAAATTGTTAATTTAGATCATGAATTTCCCTCGTTTTATCAAGAGATCAATCAATATTTTACTTCTCTAATTTGTTTTGCTAGCTAATCGAAGATGTATCTGGCCAGTGAATATTGTCTTATATCAGCAAGTACATCCGTTCTAATTAATTATTGCTGGAAATTCCCACTGTACACTCCATCACTCTCTTCGGTTGCACATCTCAAAATTAACGAAAAAGTGTGTTGTGTTACATTAAAACACTTTTAGCATCCAAAGTTCTCAATTTGTAATCTGTTTTAGGAGCAGACTTGCATGACTCAATTTTTACACATTCTCCAGTAAAAGTTTGAGAAGGGATCCTCTCAAACGAAAGTCTGTGTCATTTCATTCCATCTCAGCTCTCTCTCTTTCTGATTGCGAGTTTGCTGCTGGCGAAAAGTGAATAGATAGACATGGCATACCTAACTAATCGTAAGTTTGCGCAATAAAGAAAATGAATGAAGATATGTTGGCACACAAAACACAACTCGCCTTTCTGTTTAAGAACGAATCTTTTAGCGTAGGCATTATGTTTGGAGTTGGAGTAACATTTCACGAAAAGATTTTTTTGGAAGGTATTTACAAGCAATATAGCAATCTTCTTTTCTCTCTCATCTCATCACCACCACAGTCATGTCCGAGACGAGCAAAAATGCATATATTCTATAGCATCGTCTCGTTTTCGCTGAAAACAAGATTCCCATGTATTGTGTTGCAGAAGAGCATCTCTCATCATCCCTTCTTGTCTCTTCTTTCTCTTCGTCGCGTCCCCCGTCATTGTTGTTGTTTTCTTGGGCAACTAACAAACTCCGACAGGACTCCTCTATGAAAATGTGTTGTGTGGTGGTGGTGTGTTTTTTATGTTCTCGTATATATATGCTGATGATGATCCTGTCCTGTCTCAAGTTCCTTTTTTCTCTCATGTTTGTCTTGCGTGTGTAATAGGACGTGCTCCTTTTCGTAATTATGAGCTGTTATCTGTGAAACAAGCCACAGTCATTAGTCATCGTCATGAGCCATAGTTTTACCGCTTGTCACTGTCAACTCCTCGATTTATAAGTACACACGTCGTAGGTATATAGGCACATGCATTCTTTATCTATAGACTTATACCTTACGAACGGATAAGGGCAAAAATGTCGTTGCATTTTTCACCTTACCTTTTACATACAGATACTACTTTGTTCGCTGAAAATTCTTTCCCTTTCCCTGGGCTTGATTTTGATACATGCACAAAGTTAAATAAACCTTGCATGATATGATGATAGCGTAATATGTATTTTTATGATGGAGATTATGCACAATTTTGTACAACTTGTTAGATAAAAAAGTTGCTATATTAGGAATTGCTACCTGTCACCTCCATGTTTTCTTCCTTGTGAATTTTTTCCGGAGATATGAGCTTATAAAAGTGTATTATACTTGTTAGGCTGTCAATGTCAGTTTCTTTCGAGAGATGTTGAGCTAATCGATTAATCAGTTCCAAAATGATCACTTTACAACTCTACTCTACTCTATCAACATGTCATTTACTTTACTCATTTTAGGTCTTCTGGTATGTGACGCCAGAAATCCGTGGGATTGCAAAAAAATGTATGATCAAACTGAAATTGGCAATGTCATCCATGTTTTAATACTTTTATCAATCCTATCAAGTTTAAGCATTCTATCAACTCACTTTGACTTAAGTTTACTCGTTGTGGACAAGTATATCTTATTGTATACTTTCCCTATGCCTTTTTACATTCTACGGATTATCCCACCCAGGGTTGGGTATATGATTCTAGTTTGCGTGAGCAGTTCTCCAAAGATTGGTTGGGCATCTATGGGCTCAGGAACAAAAAGGTTGGAGCTGAGTTGTTGCTCTCAAAACACCGGGATCCCTTCTTCTTTGAATTTTGTTGTTTTCTGACTTCAATTCTTATGCTGATTGTCTATGTTAAAAGTTGATTTTAAAGACCGATCTCCGTATTTTGTTTGTGCATAAATGTTGGAACATTGTTGGAACAAATCTTGACTGCAAGTTTCGGAGTGGAAGTGTATTGATAATTGTTCGAAGACAATCTGTACTTGATTTGTGCCTGAGTTGGACGACAAAACAAAAATAATATTTTTGTTGGAAGACCTTTTGTCGTCGTAGGTTTGTTTTCCGGTTTTCGTAATTGAATTAATGCTGGTGTATGTAAATTATGCTTTCGAGTTTTAGTAAATTTAGGATATCAATGATACCGGCCAATCCATACAAAGTATTTAAAACTTAAACGTTTTTTTCAGAGGCGTATGGACATGGATGACGACGGAGTAACAGATCCAACAGCCGCATTCGGGGAATTGTTCGAAGGACAAACTGTTGCGTTCGAATCGGAACTTGGAGGTCACGCGGACGACGTCCTTGGAGCAATTGGACACAGTCTTAGCTTGGGAGGGTCACATCATCGCCAAACCCACCATCATCATCCTTCAGATCATGAAATTTTGTCTGCAAATTTGTCATTCGTCCCAGACGACTATCTCCAGCACTCTCATATTGTGATTGACAATGAGAATGGAGAGTTTGTCGGGAATGTTGGTGGCTTGGAACGGGAAGGTCAAAATCCGACGGAGGGACAACAAATTTATATCCAACCCCAAACTAATCAAGGACAGCGAGTTCAGATGAACATTGGAAATGCCTCGATCTCGTATGAATATCAAGGGCACCTTAACCAAGCTGTGACGGGCGCTGCTGGAGCACCCAATCCTACTACTTTTCAAAATGGACCGAAAGTTAAGAGAAAAGTTAAGGTTGTCAAGAATGTGGAGTACTTCACGAACGAAAATATGGAGAGATATTTAAAACGGAGGGGATTTAAAATGGTAAGCTAAGATCAGGTCAGAACAAATTTTTGTTCAAATTTGATGTAATCTTTTAAATTTGAGTTTGTGAAAATTTGCAGAAAGGAGTGGACGAACCTCCAACAAAATCCATTAGTAAGACTGTCCTAGCACTTTCCGTGGACTCTGAATTGTCCTTTGATAACTCAAATCTAGTGAAGCATGGAACAAAATTTGAGCCTGAACACATTGTACCGGAGATTGAAAGGTATTCTATATATACCCCTAACTAAACCTGCATTGATATGATTTTTTTGGAACATGATCTTGATTTTGGAACAATTTGTTGGTTCCCAGGTTTTGGAAATTTTATTTGTGGACGAAAACGAAAAGCCAGTTGATGAGTGAGGAACTGCTTCCAATACTCATTCCAATGCTACTTCATTTCTACTTTCAAATGATGCTCACCAACTTGTTGCAAATCGCTCGACGAGTTTGCTTGGAGTTTAGCAAGAAATTTATAAACGAAGATAAAACTCAGGAAAATTACGATATTCTTGTGTCCGTAATGAAAGTTAACTCGGTGGAAATGCTCAAGGTGGGTATAATAATATGTAGTGATTTACCTTAAAAGCAAATTTGCCCCAGGGGAACACAAATTTACTAAACGAGTCTTTCTTCTTTCCAGACTGATAGCAATCTTAGGTCACTAATAAACAAGAAATATGAATTTACATTGAGTGAAATCACGTTCACTCAACTGCGCCGCTTCTTATCCAAGTCGACACAACCAGTTCTGATAAATTTGTTCACGGACTTCTTCAAAATAAGGTCCCGAGAGTCGAAAGAGTTTTTCGAAAGTTTGGACTGGGATTTGGAAACATTAAACTCAGATAGCTCGGAAAGTGAGGAGGTGGAAGTAGAAGAGGAAACTATTGAGGATGTGAAGGAAGACGAGAAGAGTGACCCCAACGATGAATCGGCTGCGGAAGAAAAGAAATACACTTTGGAAGTTATAGGAAAGCTGAGGAATAGCGTAACCGCCAATTTGCCTGCAATTTCCGTCTACACATCTGGCGATGAGTAAGCAAGATCTCCAGGAATTGTTAAAATTAAATCGTCAATAAGTTGATAAATTTGCTTATTTGTTTCATCTTGTTGCAGCCCAATTTGTGGAGCTGTCTCAAAGAAGGGCACCGTGATGGCATTCGGATTGGCCGAAGCTGGTGTCCGAATTTTCTCTGTGGACAATGCTCGAGATGTCATAAAAGTTTATCAACAGAATTCAAAATTTGAATCTGACCCGTGTAACGTTAGAACGATTGCTGGTCATGCTGGGACTGTGTATGGGGTAAATTTCCATCCGAGAACGAAATTGTTGTTTACCGTGGGAGAGGATAGCTTCATGAGAACGTGGGACTTGAACTGTGAAAACCCTCGCTGCAGAGCAGTTTACAAGTATGGTTTTAAGTAAACATGAAGTTCTTCAACTTTTTAAAATTTTGCTTGATAAATGGTTAATGGTATGATTTTTAGAGGGCACACTGGTCCAATATGGAACTTGGATATTCCTGAATCTGGTTCGTTGGTGGCGACAGCGGGACTTGATTCCACTGCTAGAATATTTCTTCCAGAAAAGACTGAATTTGTTCGTATCATGGTTGGACACTATTTTAGCGTCAATGTAACTTCCAGTCTATAATTTATTATCATAATCGTACACCATGACGTCGCATCTGTTGCCATTTATCCCATATGTAAATATATTAATTTTTTGCAGGTCGTCAAGTTCCATCCAAACGAAGCATACATTGCCACTGGTTCTGCAGATAAATCTGTTCGACTTTGGTCAGTTAATGATGGGACCATGGTTAGAATGTTTACGGGAGCTGTAGGCACAATTAGCGCTCTAGCATTTCACAAAAGTGGGAAGTACTTAGCTGGTGCAGGTAAACCATTTCAGCAAATTCACTTCAAAGTGAATTGATGAAATAAAAATAAGTCCCTGAAAATTTTCTCAAATTCCTCTAGGCGAAGGGAACAAAATCATAATCTGGGATTTGTCTGAAGGCGAAGCAATCGCGACGCTAGATTGTCTATCCAACTGCAAGGATTTGGAATTCAGTGGAAGTATCCTATCTGCATGCTTCCGAAACGGAATGCTTCAAATTTTCAACTTACGTCCGATTCTTGGAGGCTGCTCGTCTAATACCTTTGAAGAATTGGATCGCGCCCCGTCCATCTCTTCTCCATGGACCACCAAGTGCTTCGCCAATACTTTGTTTAGATGCCATTTCAAGGATCCGGGGATGCTATTTTGTCTGGGATCAGATTTAGTCGAAAGCGAAGAGGAAAGAAGAGCCAAGGAAAATGTGGCAAAGGTGCGTAGCATGACTGATAACTACGCTTGCCACGAAGAACCTGCAAGAATTCGACACACATTCGTTGGGAGTAAAGGAAGCATCAATTCTCCGAAAGAAAGCATAGAGGAGCCAGAGGCTATCCCAAGCGCTCCTCCAAGCGTTAGTGCTTGCGCTGTAAATTCTGGTGAAACGAGCAGCGGCCTTATTTCTGGCGGCTCAAGTAGAATTCTCGCTGCCAGGCTGTCGCAGCCGTTGTCGTCCGTTGGTGACGAAAGTGAGGCTCCAATGAGCATTGAAACTCCAACTCCACTTTCCGTCGGAGCTACGGGAATTCCAACTCCGCTAACTGGGGAGCACATGCTTATGCATAGGAGTCCACTTGATGCCGCTTTCTCCAGTAGTGTTTTGGACCATGACGTGGAGAATGTTCCGAGTGTACCAGGAACAATCACAATGTATGCTTCTAATTAAGGGAAAAGCCGGCCCACGTATACTTAAACGAAACTGCATATATGTCGCAAATGTGTAACTGGTGTGTGCACAGTGTGCAGTGTGGATATTTATTTGAGCATATGTAACTATGCAACTTTTGCACATACTTATAGTTTGTAAGAGATTGCTGTGATATTAAAAATGTCGACGATAGCCAACAAGTCAGCGGCATTTTGTAGAAGTGTAGATCTAAGGAACATAAAAAAGTAGCCTATACGGCTTTTATTTTTCCGGGAAACAGTCGAAACTCCATTTTTTGGCTTTTTGTAGTACACTAGTTGTGTAAGAAAGCATCTTTAGTAATCATCCTGTATTTTGTAAGACGACATATTCTACTCTTTACGCCTACTTATTGTTACATCGGCCTATCAAATCGAAAATGTCACTGGCTTCAGCTCGCTCATCTTCTCGCCCTTCCTCGACAAATCCTTCTTCGCAGACAACCACACGCCTGAACACACTTAATGCGTATTTGTATCATCATGGCTATCGCATGGGAAAGTTGATTGGGGAAGGATCGTACTCAAAAGTTCGTCTTTGTCCTCGACGCTCTGACGGCGAAGGAGGTCAAGAGAAGGATCCCGCAGTTGCTTGCAAAGTCATCAACAAGAGAAAGGCTTCCAGCGACTTCGTCAACAAATTCCTGCCTCGAGAATTGCAGATTGTTTCCCGGATAAAGCATCCGAACATCGTGCGGGTCTACGACGTGGTCGAGTTTGATAGTCATGTCTACATATTCATGGACTTTTGCAGGAATGGCGATTTACTGGAGTATGTGAAGGACAAGGGGTACGTGAAGGAGTCGCGAGGTCAGCACTACTTCAGGTAAGCCAAACTAATTAATTTTAACTATTAAATCGCTCATGATCCTTCGAATATTATCTGAATTATAAAAATATATTTAATGCCTACAGACAAATTCTTTCCGCTGTGAAGTATCTTCATGGGCTCGATATCGCTCACCGCGACTTGAAGTGTGAAAACGTTCTTCTCACATCCGATGACCAAGTGCGTCTCACTGATTTTGGGTTTGCGAGACACTGCCGGGACCAGAAGACAGGGAAAAGGATTCTCTCCAGCACATATTGTGGTAAGTGTCCGGGGACTGACGCCGAGTTTAGAAGTAGAATTTACATAAACCCTGATTTAGTAGCCTTTCAGGAACAAGGATTTAAAGGCTTTATAAATTGCTATTTTAGGTTCGTGTGCCTATGCAGCCCCGGAAATTCTGCAAGGCACAGCGTACAACCCGAAGCTCTATGATATGTGGTCACTTGGCTGCATCCTCTTCATAATGCTCACAGGACATATGCCATTTGACGAGTCAAACGTCCCCAAAATGCTCCAGCATCAGATGGAACGCTGTCTAAACTATCCCCATCAAACAGAAGGGATCATATCCAAGTCAGCAAAACGATTTATAAAGTACGTCAGCAGTACATTTAGTTTTGCAATTTTCAGCGTGAACTCGCTAGCTCGTTCAAGTAATATTTACGGTATGAAATTTGAAGGCATTTATTGGAACCTGATGTTACGCGACGGGCAACAATTGAGCAAGCCAATGGCAATGGTTGGCTGACGCCTAGACCTCATACTGGAAGTAGTAAGAGTCACTCTGGAAGTTAGCTGGTCCCACTACACCCCTCTTATGTAATTTTTAGTACTCAGCTAGTGCGCACAAGGTAGCAATGATTTTTATGTATATTCCCAAATGACGTACGGACGGTTTATTATCAGAGGATTTTTTCCTATGGGAAAATAATTTTGAGTGATGCCACAAAAATTGCCAAGTAAAATTGAATAACTAATTCGACTAACACTGACCAATGCGGGTATAATCTTATTTATTTCAAGGCTTTCTTCAAAATAAAATTCATTATTGCACCATTCTTTCATAAAAAATTTAGGTGCATTCTGCGATTACGACAAGATTTTGCATCATACGGAATACGGAACGATATAATATGTAAAAGGTATTAAAATGTAAACTGTTTAATTATTGTGGTCACTCAAATATCCGTCAACGTCTTCTTCAGCGGATACAAAGAGTTTTTGAACTAGAATCGTCAAGTTTCCTAGAAAATTGTAATTAGAATGGTAAGTTTGAAATAATGACATCGTTTCCCATGAACATGGATAATTCTTAATTACTTACGGTTAAAATTGTCCACAACTGGGTGAATTTTCCTTTTCTGGACAAAAATGTAATGGACTGGCCATCCAGTGAGCAAAATAGCAATTGCGATTATTTGCTTAATGGGGTCCACGTACAAAGGTAGAACGATAAGGAAAATACAGATAATACTGAAGGAAATTGGGAAGAATAAGGAAACCTGCGAATAAGAGGAGGTGGAAGAATTTTCATGTAATTCATTGTTCATTGAACTTGTATCGAATCATAACTTCTCATTGATCCTATTTTGTACATATTTTTGTCCTAATGGCTATTTAATTACCTTCATTGGTCGCTCAAGGTCGGGTTTCTTCCACCGGAGATAAATCAGGCCTACAGTGACTGCTAAACTCACCAAGCTGTACACAAACGAGTAGAGTTCAATAAGCTGGCTCACTTTAGGGATGGCCAAGTAGACAAGCGTAACTCCAGCGAGGAAGACCAAGGCTGGAGTAGGAGTCATGCTGGATGTGCTGAGCAGAGATAGCATAGATGGGGTGTGGTAATTCCGAGAGCCGGCGAAGATAACTCTGGCGTTCGTCATAATGTGCACACTGAGACATCCTGCGAAATGAGTTGAGCTTTTCTAGTTATCTATTATACACGATAAGCTGAGCCATGTCAATTAAATGTTAATACCTAATGAGGACATGGCTACGCAGAGTGGCATAACGGTTGACCCGAGGAAAGGAATAACCTTGTATCCGAAGGCCTATTAAACATTTCAGCAAACTTTAACGAACATTTTATCTCAAAGAAAGTAGCATTTAGTTATGTTTTCATACGTTTGCGACAGCGGTCGTTTTAAGGATTTCGGTTGGGGTGAGCATTGTGAAGTAGGCGACATTGCACATGACGTAAATGAAGGTTACAAGGGGCAAAGATATGCATATGGCTAACGGCAGGTTTCTGATGAAAAATAGGACATCATTTAGAGATATGAAAAGGACTTCATTATGTAAACTTGTGTTAATTTTTTTTACCTGTTCGGGTTCTTTAGCTCCTCTGTTACAAAGTTCAGGGCGTTCCAGCCTTCATATGTGAAAGCGGCAGAGTAAAAGGCGAGCGCAGTTGTACCTGGATCGTACTTCGAACCTTCCCACATGTCTTTGAAATTTTCGACCCGACCTTCAAAAAGGAAGAGTGGACCAAACCAAATGAAATAGGGAGATCGTCTCTTCAATACGCAAACAGTGAATGTGTTTGCATGGCTTTAACTTACCCATGCAAAGAACAACGATTCCAGTAAGAATAATCAGGCACAATGCTATAATTTTTCCAAACATGAATGCATTCTGAACTTTAGTCGCTAGCCGAACATCATAGCAATTAATCCACGTGAAGAAAATGATGACCGCAGCTGCCAGCAACTTAATCGCGGATTCTGGAGCACCTCCATCAGGAAACAAGGGCGAAGTAACGTATTGTGCAAAGGAAATTGCTAAGATTGCATCAGCGCCGGGCCTAAAAATGCGCAAGCTTTGTTATACACTGAAACAGCATTTTGCTGGAAAGAGTATGAAAATTTGACTAGGGCTCACAGGAAAATGAAGACCGACACCCACAACAGAAGAAAGGCAGGAAGGCAGCCAAAACTCTTGTATAAATAATAGTAGTCTCCACCACTTCCTGGAAAGGTTGTTCCCAACTCGGCGTATGAGATAGCCCCTAAAATACTCATGATTCCAGTAGCCACCCAAACAACCAGGGACATTCCGACACTACCAACATGCTCAACGACATCCTTCGGCGTGATAAAAATCCCAGATCCAATAATGCTGCCAACTGTAATGGACACCGCTTCCAGGAGCCCAATTTGCTTACGAAGTTTCACAATCGTCGAGTCATCATTCTTCTTGTCTGAGGACGCTTGGGGATTCGAGTTATTGTTCGGCGATGAAGGTTTGACTTGCATGATTAAGGATAATTTTTTGCAAGCAAGGATGCAAACACAGGAGATCGAAATCTATGAAAACTTTCACACAACTCTTATAAACGGACACAGTTCTGGAGCCAGAATGCACACTGACTACCGACACGACTTGACCAGAGTGATGTGTGAATGATCGTCCGGACCCGTTGACTGCATCAGCAAATATGAATAATGAGTGCGACTGTCTTAATTTGGAAAGTTGATTATCGAGACAGGTAATTACTGGCGTACTACGCACTGGAGTATAGTAGTCCGATTTTATAGTGTGACCTTACACACCTTATCTTATCTTCGGTAAAATATATTCTTTCTAAATCCAGTCCGAGCTATGGTCAAGTATTTTAGTGTGCGAAATTACATTAAGAACGGCCCCCCTAGTTATAATATACGGAGAATGCCAGCTTTGAGAATACGCATTTCAAAATTGTCATCGGCAATATTGGTAGCGGTAATTTTTAAATTTTTCGAAGTACCGACTCCAGCAGTGGTGAAAAGTCGCCGAGTTTGAAGCCACTTTTTCGGGGTTCACAGCTCAGATATGGGTCGACATCTTCA
>JAQFZW010000658.1:0-47818 GCA_034687055.1 Heteromurus nitidus | reverse complement strand
ACATGCAACCTATTTTGGACAGCACAAAAGAGTACTCTCCTCGTGATCAACGTAAAGCTATTGCGGACTTTCTCCAACCAGAAATGGAAAAGCTAAGACTAGTCACCGCTTGCCAACGTTTATTTCTCTGAAGATTTCCCTATCTTCTCATGTTCCGTATATATTTTTTTATTGTCGCTTTATCCTGCTCATCGTATATATCAAAGTAAACATATTACCCTTGTCCGGCAGCCCTTAAATCACCCATGCTTGACGATATCGAGAGGGGCGCAACAATAAAATAAAGGTGGGAGGTGAGATACGGGAGACTGGATGAAATATAAGGAAGAAGACGTAACGATGTGCTCCATTTAAATCATTGCAATACATAAATTATTTTGTCTATTGTTTACATTTCTTAAGTACAGTCATCCATGTTCGGTTTAGGTATGTTTGTTCCGGAATTTCCACGGAAAAGCAATTTGTTCTGGTGTGAAGAAGGTGAGTGAACATCGATATTTCCGTTCAGCCATTTAAGAATGCACTTAAAAGCTATCGGATGTTTCTCAAAAAACACGTTAGCTCAGCCAAGAGTAAAAAGTTATAATATTGGATGCGGCGGTGAACTCATATCTGAAGTCAGAGGTGAATTTCTTCATGCGTCACTATATTCTATTTTTTGTTAGCAATGTTCTGATAAAGATATCTCACATTTGTATGCATGTCCACATATCAAACCCCTTTTCTGAGCAAATGAAAGTTGAGATATCATTCAAACTCTATTTTCCAACGCACAAGGAAAGCACTAAAAAGGTGAATAGAATCCTTAAATTTTATGGTTTCTTCTTCACGGTGAAAACTACACAATTTCCAGCGAGCCCAGCAGAAAACTGACAAGAGATTTTATAAGCCTTGTTAGCCACAAAACAGGACTGTTGTTTCCGATGATGATTATCAGAAGCTCTCTTGCTCTTCCGTGTCGGATACTGTACGCCTTACAGCCTGAAGGGAGCGAGAACATCTTTTTCTGACTGACTGGCTTGGATTGGCACTTTACAGATCTGTTCCACAGCCGCTTTTAAAGCCTCGCGTAGGTAGAGTGTGGAAAAGAAGAATATCATTGATTCAATGGATACTCTCTCTCTCTCGACAAAGGTCACGAACCATATATACATACAAATATGTACGTGATCACGCATTTTGTAGATTCGGTGAGAAGAGCCGTGCTTTCTGGGGATTGGGGAGAAAGAGAGTATCAAATTTGATATGAACTCAAAGTAAAATGAATATCTAGATCCTTTACTGTGCACGAGACAATCAACGCTAGCCTTTCAAGTTTAAAATGTGTCACTACCATCTTTGTGCTACATGTATTTGTATTGTGGCTTATTCAGGTTTATTAAAATTAACGCAAGTGTTTTGTCTCTTGTGTAAGTCGATTTGAGAAGAATTTATGCATAAAATGTAAGCATCCGGCAGGTTGCTCCATGCAATGCAGCTTGACACCGTTAATCACGACACTAGTTTCGTTTCAATTGTCTAATGGTCCGAGAACACGAGCTGTGTGTAGTCCACAAGCAAATATATACAACATTCTCAAGTGACCACTGTACGACAACTGCAATTATTCCAGGGGAAAATTGTCATTTACACCCACAACGCGTATATATAGAGTTGTGTATTTCTTCCCCTTCTTGTTTCGTTTTTCGTTGATGGTGATCCCCTCCACACACAGTCCGTTTTTCCAGTCTTGAACACTGTGGAAGCATTGTGGTTTTGTAGTCTTGTGATTAAGGCTCAAAGGATGTATTTTATTACACCCAAAGCGTCTCGTTGCTCTTTGCTAAGCTAGATCGGATTGCTCCTCAGGGCTTCCTCATTTGTCCTCTCTCTCCTCTGCATATGGTGCTTATAAAACCGATAGAATTGTGAAAGTATGCATTCCTCCATTTCAAATGGAAAACCCGAATGGGCAAGAAGAGAGTCCCTGTCCCCCCGACTCTTATACGCTATCTCTTCTTCCATTTTTTAAAAAGCCCATTTCGACATGCCATACAAGCTACTACACGTTACAATTTCGCATACAGGGCCAGGGCAAAAGAGAAAGAATGTCGGAAGCTGTAGGAACAACGCTAAGGCTGGCAAAACAAACGAGCACATTTTACCGACATGATGGTATGGAAGAGCTTTCTCCTAACGCGATCTATGCGGCTGTTGATTCCATTCTTGGGTGAATTACAACACCAATATCGGAGGAGAGCGAGTCGACAATCGTCAGTCTCTTCGCTGACTGTTGTTCCATGTTCCATTGTGGGAAATGAATTAGAGAAAAGCGCGGAGAAAGTATCTCGGAGAGTTCTCTCTTTGCAATAAATAACTTGCTCCTAGGCATTGTCCAGGTCAAACCTATATATGTGTAGCAATCCAGTAGGAGCTGCAGCTTTTTCTCTCTCGCTGAGTCTGCTCTCTTCTTCTCGATTTGTACCAACTTTTGCGTATGCACCATGTGAGCATGATGGCATGCAATGCATAAAAGGTATGTACATTTATATTTCTTGTGGCGAATTCTCGCTACTTCAGTATCGGTTTATATTCCACAAGGATCATCCTGGATCTAAATGCCCCTTTTCCCTTCCATATCTGTGCTCAATGGAAAAAATTGCAATATTCTATGTAACTTCACTTTCACTGCTTATTACAGGCAGGCATAGGCAGAGGGAGGAAAAGCAACTTCATAGAATACTGAAACGGATTTAAAGGACGGAATTGAGGCTCGAAGCAATAACATTTTACGAAAGTTGGCCTTGTCACAGGAAATTTGTGCCGTTTTCAAACCCTCTCAACTGAACAACGCGTTTCGCTTCGATTCACAAATATATTTTTCTTTTGTTTGGATGGCAGTTATTTGCTCCTTCGCAGTATTACTTCAGGCATGTCATGAAAAGATTTCTCTTCTTGGAGATTTTTGGTATGTATTCAATTTTCAACGAGAAATATGGGAATGTATTAATTGTCAATTGCAGTCTTGCCCTCTCTATTCTAAAAGATTTGTGTCAACTCGACATACAATCTCAAAATCAAATTACATTCTTCTGATTTTTCGTTTCGTTTTGGGTGTTATGCTACTTCACATGCTAAAATATTCGACATTTTAAGTTTGGTGTAATTATCTCCACAGTCGTGTACCATCATGATTATAGCAATCCCATTGTTGCTGGTATAAAGGGAAATGGTGAATCATGGTTAATACGCCTTTTTATTATGTGTGCAGTGGTGTTTAGCTGTTATCTTCTCTTGCAAAAGTATAATCTAACATTACTTAAGTATGTGTATTTGTTTCTGTGACAGATTAAACGCGGAATGAAATGGTTCCCTTCTGACTCAGTTCTGAAAATATACCCACACTCTTCATTCTCACAAGACATAAGAACTGAGCTTTGATTTTTTTCCCTCCCTGTCTTAAAACTAACGTAATGAAAATCTTAAGCTTCTTTCTTTAGTCAGTGCGGCTGAATACTTTTAGTTTTAATTACCAGCAAGGAAAATCTCGTTTTTCTCCAAATGAAATAAATTGTGAAAAGGAACTGACGAGTAGTAAGTATTTCTATATATATTATATGTATGCATTCATACACAAGCTCAAGGGGAAAAGAAGCCCAAAATATCTTTAAAAACTTTCTACAAAGTATCAGAGAAGATTTAAGCTTTAATGATATCTTCATCGAGTGCAAGAAGGAAAGACAAGGGACCTGTCTTTCTTTTGAGGCTTTTTTTATTCTTCCCACATGGATTCAAGTACAGAGTGGTACAGCTCTACGTGAAATTAGTAGTTATCCTGGTTTGAGAAAAACGGGATATATGAATGCACACAAAGAGAGAAAAGTAGTTGAGTGATTAAGGTAAGCGTCATCATACAGCTTACTTACTCATTGCACAACTGGGACACACTCCTCCTTTTTGTCTCGATTGTGTGGAAAAATATATAAAGTAGATAATATAAGAGGAGGAAAAAGCTCCTCTGTACTTTTTATGCAACTAAAAAAATCTCTGCGAAAAAACTAGATAAATTATTAGGGCCCGTGAGAATTTATCTAGAGAAAGGTTTCCCTCATGCTTATCACCAACCAGAACCAGCAATTGTAAATATGCGAGAGAGATTTGGTACTCTGCAGTGTTTCATACATGTGATGAGGATCCTGTGCTAACCCTTATGTGGTGTCTACAACTGTTGTGCGAATTTGCATAAGATTTTTTTTCATTTCTCTCCACTAGTTTTTGTATAAAAAAAAGTTTTTTCCTCTTCTCTCCTCAAACATATGAAGCAGCAGACCTATACTACCAGCATCACTGTCAGCCACTTTTGGATGGGAAGAAGAGCACTTGAAAAATATTATATGAAGTGGCTGGTACGGGGCTAAAAGAGATAGAGGAGCACCACTTGTAAAAAGAGAAAGTGAAGTAAAAAAGAAAGAACATCTACAGCGAAAAATATGGCCATCCTATCTCGGAAAAGCATCCTCCCTCTCTCTGACTCTCTTCCCCCCTTTTTGCAAATGTAATTAGTTACAAATACTCATGGGATAACTGGAAGAAAAAAATGGAGTAAAGCTCTCTGGCTCATCCATTAAGTGCAGGAGTAACCCGCCTTCTCACTAGTCAAGCCTGTCTTCATTTCAACTTTTCTTGCCCCGAATTAACACTCCAGATCTGGCTTTCACTCCCTCACTCTACTACTACTATCCTTCCTTTCCACCGGAGGAGAAACTGTTTTTCTTGGTGAGTCATCCTAGGATGTCCTCTGTACTAATTGGAAATATCTGAGAATGCACATATGTGTTATCTGTGCTTCTATAATTGCTAGCAGTAAAATGCTAACTTCCCTCAAGAAACATTTCATTTACATATTTCTATTACTAATGTAGTACTAACGCAGTAACATTTTTGTAGAAAGTTGTACCTTCCGCAAGTCCTTTATCTTCGCAGGCTCACGTGAATGAGTAACTCAAAAACTGACTAATTTAGGTATGAACAACTTTCATTGACTTGTTTCCCTATTTCGTGGATGATGAAGTTGCAAATTTCCTATCTGCGAAGCAACTTGCTTTTTCTCCTCCAATTTTTTTCCACTTGGGTCAATAAACATCATCGTCGTCATCATCATCTCCTCCCATTCCCCTCTTCTCGCTCTCTCATTTTTTCCCATAATCTTAGCGGCAGAGTATTCATCATAATATTGCCCCGTAAGGAAATTAGCTTGGGACTTTAATTAATCCTAGATAAGGCACACAGAAACTACATCGTCGCTACCACGAGTACTACAAGTAATTGGTACAAGTTCGCGTATATCAAACACAATTTCCCTTGTAGAATATAGCTACGCTACACTTATACAGTTTCAGTGTACTGTGGTCGCCTGCTAATTATGCATATAAATTCTAGTACCTGCATACAATTTTATCCTTATTTCACATCTACATTCTCCTCTTCTACGTCCTCTATCTACTCTGGGTTCGGCGTGAATCTAGTTAGTGATTCATAAGGCACTATAAAAGGCTACTCCGTTTGTCATTTCATGCAGCGTAAGTTGCCTCCGCTTTTTGAATGCATTGTAGTGTACATAATGAAGATAATAATCCGTTACTTCCTTTCAGGAACTACATCAGAACACTTCACTTCTTACACACTGGCCTAACACACACACACTACTCTCGTTCGTGTCTCCTCAGAGTGGTCCTATACTTTCACCGGCTTCCTCCCTTTCTCCTCTGCCAAGAAGAAAAGAAAGGAAATAGATAATTTGATTTGCATAATTTCATCATCTCTGAGCGTGAAAAGAAGGGTAAAAAGTGAGGAGGGGAAGCATTATGGCGGACGAGGAAGCGAGGAGAGAGAAAGGAAAAGTGGGTATTATTGCGAATGAACTATGTCTCCTCTTTTTTGGAGTGAGCAAGCAACAGAGGAGAACGACATTAATGCATGGCCAAGTCTACGACTTATTTTTTACTTGGAAATTTCACTCCCGCTGTGGCGTGTGGAAGAACTATAGAGAGTATGCGTTGAGCAAGTTCTTGTCAAATGACAATCTTCCTAAACTATCGAGTGTAAGTATATGCATATGCATGTAGCACACAGGACTTGCAAGAAGCCGAAGCTGAAAAAAGCAGAAACCTTCAATTAAACTACATGTATCAAAAGTTGTACTTTCTGAAGGGAAGAGTTATTCCCAGTTATATACTTGTCTAATAAGAACTTATACGTTTTGTAACAGTTTGAAATGGCCCAGAAAACTATTTCAATTCGATTTTCTTCTGCCATATTTCACGGGGAAATGACTTCAACTCTGGCGAGTTCCATTTTCCATCCCAGAATTAGGTATAATTACATTACAATAATAATCTTTCGAGGAAGACTAAATGTTTAGAACGAAATATAATTTAATTTAGTGGGAATCTCAGAGGTTTGTTCCATGTCTGGCATACAATTCTTTTGAAGGTTTTATCCCGTCTGAACATTTTATAGTACTTTAGACTTGTCAATAGAAAAGTGCATTGTTTGATCCGAGTAGATCTGGTCGTGTTGTGTTTTATGTATTTCCTGGAAAATCCTCTCCTGTCATCTGCTTTGATAAATATTTACACGGGTTCCCTATGCACACCCATTTTCATCACCAGTTTTCATCGAGTCTTTCCTTGTCTCCTCTCTATAATTTTAGTTCGATGTTTAGATATATATCTTGCAATAGGACGTTTCTTTCTTAGAGGGTATTCTTTTAAATACAAAGGAATATAAAGTAAAGATAGCAGCTAGCAGCATTGTTTGGACTTTAGAAAAGATTGCTTGGATTTGGATAGCTTCTTTTTCCTCCCGTTGTTCTAATAAAGTTTTACGAACCATGAAATTCTTTTGGCGTGTCCTTTATTCATCTCTGCTTCATTCCCTCTTTCGTTTCCAGAAGTCATTCTGACAGATGGAGAAAGACTGAGGGACAAGCAGCACGCAGCGCTATATACACACTGTTTCATCCCAGTTTTGCTTTCTCTCTCTCTCTCTGTTGTGCCCTTTCCTTAATAGGCGAATGCATCAACGTTCCGCTTTCCTCAGCAAATGTCTTGTAATAATGCAGTCCTCCATATTTCCAATGTGGGGAGGAAGTCGAAAGTTGTTAACGAAAGCAACAACAAAAATAGGCGCTCTCTCAAGTCTATGCCCAGTAGTCAGTATTTCATTCAAAACTTTAGAAAAGGGAGAGGCGTTCAACATAATGCTTGCATAAATGTATGCATGTATGTATATGACATTGCATTACTTTCGTCCCCTACATTTTGCCAAACAACCATTACAATCTTTTTCAAGGAAAGGAGATTGCAATGCATATAGTTGTCGTCTAAAACCACAAGTATGCACCGTTTCGCACAAAAAAAGTTGTTTCAGGATTTCGACAAAATTGTTGTGGAACTTTTTTCTTCTCTCTCTCTGCCTTATCGTTGACTTTCCGCTTTCACTGATTATGCAAATGTTTCTTATTTGGTTTTGGTCTAGCCACAACGAATCCCACACATAGTACACTCGCCCTCTCTGCTTATATTGACATTGGAGCTGGATGAGGTATGCAATAATAGACACACGAGAGTAAATAGAGGAAGAGCTTTTGAGAGCTCTCCCATACTTACTTATATTCGTGACGATCAGCAGAGAGACAAAATACAAATTTTGAGTTGGATTTCTCGTTACGCGAAATGCGTGCCAAAACTATCCACCATAAGCAAACTAGGAAAAGTGTTCCGCTCTCTCGACGAGAGTTATTGCACAATGCGTCAAGCTAGAGATTTCAAACTTTACATTCCAAATAATATGTATTTAGCATAGCAGAGCGACGTGTGGGTTGTTAGCGTATGCTGACACACGCGCTCCTCAAATTTCGATGCGTGTACTTATTCTGTAAAATTATCTAGTGTACTTCGAATAGGTTTTAGCAGTGAGAAGAAGTTCTTCTCTGGAGCAGGAGATATATTTATACGTTTTTAGCCACTCACGTCATGGCGCCACACTGCCCAGCCCTGTAAATACACAACACAAAAACTACACACAACATAGAACAGCTCCAGTCATCGAAACCGTAGATTACGACGTTCGTATATGCACTTGGTACATTTCTCGTTAGTCACGATTCTCCTTGTTTTTTCAACTTTCATTATGAAAGTAAACAAAAACGTGGGGGTGAAGTGTGTGTTTCAGGAATTGAGATTATGCATATGGAAGGCGAAGCACGTCAAACATAATTGAGCAGGCTAACCTCCAAAAAACCGTACCTCTTCTGCCAGAAAAAAATGTGCTGAGTGCTGACATCATGATGCCATTTTGAAGTAAGAATTTCTCAAGAAGTATTCATGCTTGAATGATTCCACCAAAAGACGAAGCAAGAAAAAAATGCATGTAGGAAGGAAGAGCATATTATCTTGGATGAATGTGAGGAAATAGGATATCACTTTAGGTTAAAGTATATGCGAACTCGCTATATATTCATACAAAACATCTATACTTTTTAGCATGGTGGTTGGTAGTGTACTTTTCGAAGTCAAATGGTTTGTACACTCGTAACGCAAATTCGTTTTGTATTTTCATCACTTTTGGAGTCGAGTGGTGACTCCACTTCGGTTTCCTAAGGAGCTTCCTGTTGAAAATAATCCTCGTTCGGAGAGTTTGGAGTCTAGGGCTGATGGCAGTCTCCTTTGTTGCAACTGACAGAAGAGCAATAAGACAAACTATTTATTCAGAAATATATTCACTTCTTTATTTCCCCGCCCTGGGTCATTATCAGCCTAACAGATAATAAATAATGTAAATGTGGCAGCTTTAAAGGAAATGAAATGATTACTTTTGTCGTCAAAGATGCCTCCTTATTCTTTGAAGAAGGATATCCCACAATCCCAATCCAACAGAATATACGCCATATACCGCATCCTTCTCGAAAGTACAATCGGAGTGGTGGAATATGGAATACGAGAATAGGTTTTGGAATGCAATAAAATTGTTGAAATATGCAAACGTAGGAAGTGCGGAGAATGGCTTCTCTCCGCATATCATCCGTTCCACGTGTGCTAATAAAATGAATGAATATATGTAACTGCATAGGTCAGCCAACCATGAATGAATCGAGCAAAGGATCAATAACAGGAAGAATTTCTAGTAGCTCTTGGATTTTAAGGATTTCAGCAAGAAACTAATTTGTCACAAGCGATTATATTTCGATTCCGATCCTATGTAAAATCTCACGCTCGTCAGATCCGCATTGAAATTTTATACCTCTCCCACAAACAATCTCTTTCATCTCCTCGTCACTTCACAGCGCGAGACGACGAAGCAATTGGAAGGAAAACTCAGAGGGAAAAAGTCTGTGGGGGTATTTGTGTGGTTCAGGCATAACACGCCCGCAGCAATCACTCGCCAGTGTACCGGATCAATGAAAGATCTACAAATAACAATGCACATCCTTCCTTTAACTTGGGTACAAGTGTTGTGGTGGTGGTCTGTGTGTGAAAGGAAGTACAGAAAAGAAGAGATTCGAAAGGAGTGAAAGCAAGGCTATAATAGTATTATAAAGATGATTGTAATGTCTGCATTGGGAATTCCGCGAGCTCACATGGATTTTCTCGCTAACTTGCTCTACTACACACACTCTTCATCTACCCGTTGTTGTTATGTAGGCAGTAGGCACCTTTCCCCCTTTCTTTCCTTCCTCCAAGCTAACAACACTCTCTCCTCCGCCGACTCTTTTATCCATTGACCACTTTTTATACGAGGAGTGAACAACCCGACGAAATTGTATCTGTTCTCTGTGCGCTGCCCCTTCCAAGGAGTTGGGATTTTTTTGTAGGCTTATTTGATGATGTGGTGGAGGTGGAAAAGGTTAGTAAATACAGTTATAGATTGGTATCGTGCATAAAAAACTAGCCCTATATAGCTGAGTAGCTTCACAAAGTGACTCGCAATATATATTCTTCTTTTTACGCGAAGCTGTACAATTCATTATAAAAGCTGTTCTTCGAAGGCAAATCCCACAATGTGCAACACATATGCTCTCCATTCTCCACCACAGTCTCCCTTTCACTTCATCCTTGCAGTTTTCGGAGAAATCTTGACTCGAATTTCTCTGCAATTTTGATATATTATTCACGTATGTGTGGGTCGTACTATGCATACCTTTATTCACATAGATATAGGGACAAGAGTAGTTCTATTTTATGACTCCTAAAACATATTGACTGGCTCCACAGGAGGAGCAGCAGCAGCACACGGTGCCCCTCTTGCTGCTGAATGCATGTGCCCAGTACGTGTGAGTACGCTGGGTGAGTCGTGATAAGAGGAGATATTTTCTCCCACAAATATCTCCTCTTTCTGGTTTGTTCTTGCACCAACCATCATTTATATTTATAAGTGTTGAGTTCACCGCATGTAGGCCTGTACAAAGGAGTTCAGCAGAACACTTGCATACGTTCAGTTCGTATACATCACCTCTCTCGATTTCTTGGCTCACTTGATCCGCTTTCACCGGCCTTTTATTGTAAAGCCACCACTCGAGCCGCTACAAATCCCTTCGGTTTTTTTTTCATTTGTTCATGGTGGTATGGATAGGTACATATATAATTCGCCATTTCCATTTTGCTACATACTAACTCTTTTTACGCGAGGTTCTTCCTCATCTCCCTATTTTTGTTGACATATTCCTCTTTTTATTCAATATCAACCTGTTTTAGGATACATATGGTTCATGCCTGTATGCAAACGAGTTTTCATCTGGCTTTTTTACGATATGTTAGTTGAATGACTACGTACGCAGAGGAATATAAAGGTGGTTTATTATCCGTACGTAAATTTTTCCCATAACTTTCCAAGAAATGCTGAAGCATTCGAGGCAACATGGTGAACAGTGAGTGGCTGATGGTTTCAACAAGAGAATATAGAAACATATGTAATTTCTACAAAAAAAACGAAAATGTTCTCTGGATTTTTGTTTTGTGGTAACACTGTAACAGTAAAATGAAAGTTGTTGCTTGAAATAAGAAAGAAAATTACTACATGGGAAGATACTATACATCTTTATATGAAATCAAGTGGGTTTTCTCAGTCTGGGAGAAATCTCAAATTCTGATCGGATGTAGGGGATGCCTTCAATGAAGTTTTTTTTACTACTGTATCGATACAATGGCGAAATTGCAAACCATCACGATAGACCATCTCATGTTTATATTCAACTTGTCTGGCGAAAAATTTGTATCTACAAGTAATTTCGTGAACTTCCAATAGCCATTAGAGTCAACTTACGTTTTTTGAATAGAAATCAGTTGGATTCCCATCACCACACAGTCGCACACGTGCACGTCATATGATCCTCTACAAAATGAATGTATTGAGACTTGCCTTAAAAAAGGTTTCCAGTCGCCTTTTGTTTCGTTGGCTCGTCACATTGGCGTTTGTCTTATTTCCGCTTGTGTTTCAAATGAAACCCAAAATTCACATGCCAGAAATTTGTGTATTGATAAAAGAGCATATATCTTATCATCATGATCCCTCTGCTTCTGCTCGGCGAGGGAGGCAGGCACACCTCCTCTCTAAATGAACAAGTGCATATATATATCATGTCAAAAAAACTCCCTTGAGCATTCAACTCACAGAATTCACGTAAATACATTGAAACTTGTTAAATTCAATGATGCAGATGTGACCTCGTGTGTTTTCATACTTGGAAGAGTCACCAACATGTTATAATACGTGGTTTTAATATATTGTATACAGAGAGAGAGAGAGAGAGAGAGAGAGAGAGAGAGGAAATGATGTACAACTTTGACATTAGCAGTTCAACCACAGCAGAATGCCTTTAGGGCTCATTTGAGCTGCTCTGAAAGTTAGATCGAGAGATTTTACATATTTGCTTTTGAACTACCAATTCTAGCAAATAACGAAGTACTTTCGCTGAATGCGACAAGGGGCGAATTTTATGTACACTCGACTCATTAGGATGTCCTCACAAAACTAAACAACGCTAAACTCACAATCAGACCGTGAGACGAGGACGGAGGAGGGGACCATTTTGAGTATGAAAGCTTTAAAACCTGCTATTTTATATAAAAAGAACCGTATAAATCGAGAGCCTATGTTTTGTTCGTTGCAGACGGTTTCTTAAAAATATACTTTTTATTTCCATCCACCGAATCGATGAAACTTCCATTTTTCATTAAAAAGCACATTTTTTGCTCCAAAAACTTTACAGTTATACACATCCACCTTCTGCTGTTGTTTGAAGGAAGGAAAGAAATTGAAACGGGAGCATTCCTCCCATTGTTATATGATGTAGTGTACGTGTTTTTAGAGCTCCAAACAAAATATCCTTTTTTTGCTCCAGGTATAAAAATGGGGTGGCGAATACAAAAAAAAACCAATTGAGTCTTTCTGTGAAAAAAAACCTCGAGAAGAGAAATATTTGCACGTACACACACACACTCCCACAAGCTGCACTATGTCCTCAAACCAGAAAATCCACGAAAACGAAACACTCGAGACCGCAGAGTTGTCAATACTTTGGTACGTGCAGCATTTTGTGATTCATGACTCTCCTTTGACACATGATATTATATACACTCCTATGTTTCATATCATTTTCTTCTTCTCCATTCTTTTCCCATTCTTCTATTCGATTTGTTTTCTCAGACTTATTCTCTGTGTGTATGTCTGAGTGCAGAGGATTGCAGTTATTGGAGTTTTATTAAGAGAGCGAAATAAAAGGGAAAAAGACGAATTGGATATTGGGAAATAAATGTAGGTAATGGTGGATGTGGTTATAAATTTTCTCTTTTCCTCTCGAATCGAATATATCCTTGTCAGTGGGGCATAGCTTTTGTCCAAGAAAAAAATGCAACGTAGAGTTGGAATTGGCCGTGTGGCTATCTACAAGAAGAAAAAAATTGATATGTAACATCATTATTTTTCTGTCTCAAGTAAACATGCACAATGCACACATTCCAAGGCACCTCTCTTCCATCTACGATGTAGCAACGTGCATGTCATATAAGTTTTATATTCGTATGAATGCCGAGATACGGATGTGGGATCAGCGTGTGCCCCTTTTCAATAGGGACGACGGAGGTTTGTGTGGTTATCCATGTGTGTCCACAATACACAATGTGAGAAAATTTGATATTGATATTAAAGGAAATCAAAGTCAAAGTGAAAGCTGGAGGAGGAACAGGAAGTCGGTCGTGCTTGGCATACATCTGCACTGCACAAACAGCTCTCTCTGCATGGACTCGGGAAGTAGACAAACTGCGAAGTCACTCAAAAATGGAGGACAGGCAGCAGGAGGTCGTGTTTCATCCTCCAAAGCCAACAGTGATTTATGCTTGGAAGCTCTCATTGAAATGAGCAGATTCCCTTTTTGACATATGAAAAGTCCAAGATGTAGCTGTGAGAGAGAAGTGTATATGCCACACAAAGCTGACTTTTTAAATGTATTCCATCCCACCACCACTTTCTCGAAGACAAGGATTTAATATATAAAAGGAGAAATGCTTGCAGTATTCTCGCTTAAATTTAGATTGTAAAAAAGAATATTTTGTTGTTGAACTGAAAAGTATTTTTTTGAAAAGAAATGACTTGTGTTAGCTTAAGTCAATCAATCATGCTGTACATCTCAAGAAAGTGAGTCAATATTTATAACCAAAATATCGCCGTTTCATGCTTAGGATCCGCTCTAGTACGAACAAAGTTTGAAATGTTCTCCGATTCATTGTATAACTGCAGCAGCTAAACGATAGAAATATATACAATCGGATTGCGAAGAAAATTATTGAAAAGCCAATCGCTGAAGGAAGCTAGAAGTGTATATTAAAGAAATAATATGGACACATGCAAAACTTTCATCGCAGAACGGAAACATCTAGGGAAAAATATATGTAATTTTCGTCGCTCCGCAGTTTTACAATAAACTTCAAACATTTTGTGATGGGAGGGTACATATAAACTTATACGGTTTAAACTTAAGTTTATATTTATACGATCAATGGCGAAAGTGGTTCAATCACTAATTTACATATTTCCCCATGCTAAAGTAGAGAACGTCTGCAACCCACCCACTCCATGTCTAGGGTTTGTTCCACACTCTTCGTCTTCGCAGTGACCGGCTTTCCATTTAATTTACGAAAAATATGAAAAATTGAGTGTACAGTGTTATACTCAAAGTCGGTCAGCACCAGCAGGTGTACCGAACATGCGTTGATTACAAAATCTTCTTTGAATATAAGACAGAAAGGTATTAAGGAAGTGGACAATATAAAAACAATAAAGATTACACGAAATGCCGTTAGGTTGCATGCGCACGTAAATTTTTTAAAAAAGAGTAACAGTATCGGTTTGAATTGAGCGAGAGCATTGTATAAAATGGTAAAGGAACAACGAAACCCTATAATTTGGCAGTTCTTAGAATCCACCGCACCACCCTCATTACAGTCGTTTCCATATTGCATTCGACATTTTTTATGCATGGTATGAGAGCATGCGAGCACCAAGTCAAGAACGGGTATTTGCATGTCATTCGATTCATGACATGGAGAAAGCAGAGGTAACTGAAAAAAAAGTTGGAAATAAACCCAGAGCAAAAAACACTCTCAGCTCGTATTGAGAGATATATATGCCCATTCAAAAGGAACACATCCACGCACTTTCTCTCTCTCTTTCTCTCTACCTTGTGCAAAACTCCCATGATAAAGCCAGACTCCGATATGTGTGCAGTGCAAAAGCAAGAGGAGAAATTACTATCAGTAATGGTTGCATGCATGAACAGAAGAAAACAACATATGGGATGTAGAGGGGAAAAAATTTCAATCTCAGATCCAAAAACGTCAAGGTTTTCATGTAGAGCCTTTTATATTCTCCTTTCCCTGAATTGCTTTCGAGTGAAATTTTCAGGAGAGAAAAAAAGTGGTAGAAAGTTGGGAGCACACAGAAAATGTGTAGTCGTGACTGTTGCTTTTCCCCTTCCCCATTTCGTTTCTACTTCACAGGCTATTTTACGTTTGCATGACTTGATATGTACATACATACTAGATTTTCTGCAACTACTACGCGCTACCTCACTCCTGCTCTCTTAGATTATTACGGGAAGGAAGAAGAAAAGATTTAGGATGGGAAATGCATATATCTAAACACCATATCATTATTCTACACTCCCCAACACTCAGAAAAACTCTTCGACTCTGACTACGGGAGAAATTCTGTGTGCATGACGTCTGCTACTTGTATTTCCTATGTTTCTACTTTTTGCCGTAGTTTGAGCGTGTGCACCAACTTTAACATGAGCTACTAAAAGGTGGAGACGAAATGAAGTCAGAGGGAAATCTGTCAATAAGTAGACATGCAATGTGGATTGAAAGTCATCTTACATGTGAATTTTTATTCCTCCCTCAGGGATTTTTCTTGAGGTTGGCTGAGCAAGGAAAATTGCTTTACTCCATTTTTACCCCAAAAAGAGAAAGAATCAATGCTGTGTCAGATATTTTCTTCTTCTTCTTCATGTGCATGCATATATGTACATACCTTAATATAAAGAAGACTATGTATGGTAATAGCATAAAAATAATTTTTTTTTCTTGTTACAAGCCCATAATCAAAGACATTTCTCTCTCCTAAACATGGAATATATCTTTTCTTCCTCTCACGGAACGAAAATACTTTGAGGCATGTGTACAGAATCATTTCATGCATACCACTTCTCCATTAAATCCTTCTACAGGAGGAATCAGAAGGTTATTATTATGGCATTTTCAGAGAGCGAGGGGAAAAATCCAGGTAGAAAGAGGATATACTATGTATATAACGTGGATAATAAATCACATAATGTGATCCTTTTTTTGTGTTCGTAAAGTAATGCACACATTAAGAGTTTTATCTTGTCGAATGAAACCTAATTTTCGTTGTCTTCAGTGTACTTCATATCATATCACTTTTTTTATCCATATACACTGTGGCAATGATGATAATGATGACATCATCCTGTTTCATACAGCTACTGATAAAGTCGAAATTAGCCTGAAAATTACGATCTAGAAAAGCATATGCTACTTTTCGACCAAGTTTATTAAGCACACGGACTACGGACCCACAAAACTCATCTCTAAAACTTGGAATGTGTTTCATGTGCGAGGGGAGATGTGCATTACACAGTTGTAAATCACGATATTAGGGAGACAAAGTGAAAGTTGAACGTAAAAAAAGTTCCTTCTTCACGACGACACGATAAGAGAGTGGGAAGGGAAGAAGAACTTCCTCGCCAAGGGGAGCGAGCGAGAGAGAACTCATCCCACGTTCACACCAACACCAAATTCCACATCTTTTTTCCCCTCTGCTAAAAAAGGAGGAGAAAAAATGCAAGATATGAAGAGGCTAACGAGGTTAAAATCATTGGTTCACATATTCGCAAAATTTTCTTCCCAGCACGTATACATTCCTTAAGTGCATAACGTCATTAATGCAGATATGTATGAACCTATAAGTGTCCTTGTGAATTGAGGTGTTGCAGCAGGTAGTGGCGTCAATGTTTCAACCTCCACCACCTTCTCTCCATTTAACAGATTTTCCCGTTCAGCTAAAGAAATGACGCTCAACTCTGAGAAAAAGAAATCTCCTAGAAAGAGGAGTGAAAGTTGACCTATCTGCTTTTCCGCACTGATACGTACATTACATTCGAGTGAAAATTCCTCATTGGCATTGGAGCAAAATGGGAAAGGTGTGATGGCGAAAAGAATTTTTTACAGGCCAAAGGCATCTGTGTGCAGACTGCAGATTGGAATTCCTGCCCATGCCACTCAGTGAATCTATCTAACCTGATATTTTGTCTGATTTGATGAAGTCATGAAACCGTATGATTCAGTCTCATCATGAAAGTAATGATATCTTTCAACTCTCTCCTCTCCCTCTCCCACACTATATATGGAAGAAGTAGATCTGAGGAGAAAATGAGACCTAGTCCCTTTAGGGACATCCATCAAATCTTAGCTTTTCTCTGTGATCAAATGATATGATGCATATAAGGTGAATATCTTGAGTTGCTACTATCTCACACGCAGGTGATATGTAAGAGCGGACCGTAGGAATAACCTGTGTGTGGCTTTCATGATTGAGTTGGTTTGGGACAGGGAGGTGTGTTGCTGGAAAAAGAAGGAACCATTCCACCTTCTTCCCTGCACGACGACTGCATCTTCTTCTTCTTTTGCAGGAGACTGGAACTTCTTGAAAATTTCATGAATAGAAAGGCCATGAATATATAAAAACGGTGGATGACGTGTCCTTCGCAGAATTAAATTTATTGCGACTAGTTCCACTTCTCAACAGGATTATTTGATAGGGGAGCAGCAGGTGTATTGTGGATCACACTGTTTTTCTTCTAGTGTTGCATCATTTGAACAGTTCGGGTGAGCACACTCAATTTGCTGGAAGTGGAACGACGGTGGAGTGGAGAGCATATTGTATTTTTGCAATTTTCTCTGTCTATTGTGAATCCATGTACATGAGCATTATGTAAGAATATTATTCATGTGAAAGAGGAGGAAATCCTTTTTTCCCTTTCTTCTCATTTCCTCTCCTTCCTATCTCTTTTCAAGAGAGTTGATATGAAACAGTATTCAAAAGAGTGAGGAGAAGGATACGAGGGAAATGTATGCATGCATACGTATTCACATACACACACATAAATATCGACAATTGAAGCGTATTACTCTTGCGTGGAAAGAAAAAAAAGTATTATGAAAGCGTATGTAGACGATGTGTCAGTTTTCATCATATTAAAATCTCACAACATCTTTCCATTTCAATCTCTCTCTCTCTCTTTATGAAATATGTTCTTCATTGTGTACTTCACTGCTCGGGTTGAGTGCATCTTTCAACTTACTTGATATTGGCATTTTGGCATAATCTTTAATATTGCGGAGACTTTCCAGAGTTGAGCGCAGTCTACTCCACACTACTCCACACATATGGACTCTCCTCGAGACTCACATGAGTTTCTCGCGCGAGTTGAGTGAGGAATTGCCTCAAATAACACAAAACGGTAACATTACGTACGTGAAATGGAACTGGTGAAGCGTGCAAGCGCACATATTTGGCAGTGCCTTCGTTGTACTTTATATGCATTTTTATACACATGATGCTGACGATGCTCTGACTTCGAGGTTGTGGGGGGAAGAGCAGCAGTAGCAAGTGACTAAACTAGGAAGGAAAAGTGGAAGAGCTTCTCGAAGCTGTTTCTTTAAACCAAGTATTCAATGGAGTTGTATATACTCGTAAAGGTATGTACATTTCCCCGAGATATTTCAACAAGATGGGAGAGTACACACAATCTATTCCCCGACCGAGTTATTTTCATCAGAATACAATTTGCAATTTACACGAAGACCGGTTTCACTATGTATGCTCTCCTATGCATATTATATCAGGTCCATATGCTGTTCTTCAAATCCAATTCAATATATTTGAATTTCTTTCTGCTTCTCAAGAAAAAAAAATATATAAGCATCTTCAGTGCGAGAGGACTTGGATAACAAAACATGAGTTGTAGGTTGTAGTAATCCTGTGTGTCGAGTCGAGGTACCCTAGATTATATCAGCTAGTATATTAATACAAGAAAGCTGCTTTTCCTCGGGTTGAATAATTTAGACTGCTTAAAGTCTGCGGTTCTGTTTTAGCGACTCTTCCACACTGTACACACATCCTTCGACTAACTTTTCTGCATATATTTCACTTTCATCTTACCTTTTCACTCTCTTCTATGTAAAGACTTTCACTTCGCATTACGTTTACGAGAGAAAGAGAGGGAAAAAGGGGCAAAGTCGAAAAGATAAGTATATAAAGGTACCACGGGATTGCTCTTTTTTGAGCGGTTGCCTAATATATGCATCTGCATGTAAAACACAAAATACCGTCATAAATTCATGAAATTTACGAATAGTAAAGATATGCAGGGTAGAACTGCTGGTCAAATATGCGTTGTGCAAGGATGAAATCTGCCTTGTTATATTTATATAACATGTATCCCAATAATAAGAATCTCACGATAGTATTTTGTTAGAGGTAGCTTTCGAAACCTAAACTTCCCCTAGATAGTCATTGCTTCTGTAGAGAAAGTGTAAAAGAATTGAAAATTAATGATTGGCCCGGCCAGTGTAGGATGTGAACCTGCATAAAACATATAATATAAATGAACTTGTATTTTCACATGTTCTATCACCTGTGAAGTCTGCTTTTCTATCTGCGGAAGAAGAGTTCAGAAAGAAAATGTGCCCAACATATTTTCATCGGGCATCGGAAACAAGGCATTGTTCCCCCAACTTCATTTCCTTTCTTCAAAAGCGGTCCCACGCCCAGATTTATAGAGTGTCGAGTAAATGGTACGAAAATCTTTTTGTACCACCTCAAGGAAGAACGTGCTGTGACTAGGGAATCTCGAGCGTACTACTACAAACAGTCTACATACATTTATTTTGTGTAGGCTCATGGAAGGAGAGTATTTTGACAGGAATATATTAGACAAGGTTGCAAACATGCGCTTGGCTGGCTTACATGCAACCGGCTTTCAAATTCAATGAAGAACGTTATAGTGTGCTGGAGCTGGGCTAGCCTATATTCACTTGTGTGGTGTGAACTGAAAGATTTTCCAAAAGAATATACATAATTTATTACGCGTGTTATGCAATATACGCGTCCACTTGTGTGCTAACTTATTTTACGGGATGCTCCCACTGGTCAGACTCAGAGAATAGGTGCACAACATCTAGAAAAGATCACATCCACGCGTGCTTACGAAACATATGTATGCGTAGTGTCCTTATTTGCGTACATTACTTATGTTAATAGCTGCGGATGTAAGATTTAGCTGGAAAATTATCAACTTGTCTTGAGCGAGAATCTTTAAACTTTTTTAAACCAAATTTTCCACGTGTTATATTAACCGCACATTTTCGATAGTCATGTGCTAAAGTTGAAATGCTTTTTGCACTGAGCGTTTCGATGAAAAATATTTGTGCTAGGAAGAATTATGTCTGGGAAAAGTGAATGCATAATAAATTCATTTACGACAATTTTTACTTTAATATTTTCATGGGTTTTTTTGAATAGTGTCTGAAGATGTCAAATTAAAAAACATAATCCTCACTACGCTATACCTGCGGTGTCTCCAGCGGGTATGGGAGAAAGTCTATAGAGGTATGCATATTACGTCATTTCCATTTTTATCTGAGATGTTGCTCCAAGGTCTCTTCAAGAAAGACGTGAATCTGATGAGACGCAGTACTTATTTACATTTCAACCAAAGCCTAAAGATAGAGTAGAGTACATATCCTCTCTGAAGACGACTGCGTGGAGGTAGCTAGCCTATTCTTCAGATTTTTGAGATGGGAAATGTGTGTGCACTTCAGGATGCTTCCCCTCCCCCAGCAGCATTGTTGTGTCACATGTCCGTATTTTCGCTGTTCCTCCAATTTATTTATTTACGTGCTTGAGCATACATACATGTTCTTTGTAAACTTACGAACGCTTCCTCGAGCTCTCTCTTGAAGTTCAACCACATGTTATAGGGCTGGAGCTGTGTGCATATACGTCCTCCAATGGCCACATAAGTTGAGAGATAAAAAAGTTAAGGGAGAAAACTGGATTGAAAATACGATGAATTCACATGGTCTCTCTTTACAACTTGAGACAGATTGAGTTTTTGTGCAAAAGTATTGCGGATTGTGTGTGCCCTGTGAAAAAACACGTCTGTTTTATTATTTCTCACTAGCAAACTTTTATGTATACAGTAAAGTAAACTGGTATAAATAATAGTTCCCACTGGAGCTAACGAGCATGCAACAAAAAATCCCATAAACTTTCGTCCT
This sequence comes from Heteromurus nitidus, assembly GCA_034687055.1. Classification (NCBI taxonomy): domain Eukaryota; kingdom Metazoa; phylum Arthropoda; class Collembola; order Entomobryomorpha; family Entomobryidae; genus Heteromurus; species Heteromurus nitidus. The sequence continues at coordinate 26,924 of JAQFZW010000658.1, read as the reverse complement.
GTGGTTTTCCCCAGGAAATACACGAGTATACATGTGGTGTTGTGTGCACCTTTTCTCCCTTGAAAAAAAGTATCGCACATATGAACCTCTAAGCCCATATTTTATTGATGTTCTTAAAGACACGAAGACTGTCGGGTTTGTCTCCCACTAGTGCCCTAATCTTACATGAATTTTTTCAGTATATATCTTCTCTGGTTTCCCCGAAAACGGAGTGCATCCTCATTCCTTCTCGTAAAAAAGGGGACATGAACACGAATGAACGAACGAAAGGGAGAAAGAGAGAGAAAGAGCAAGAAAAAGAAGCGGAGCCTGAGCGGAGGAGCGAGTGTTCATAACAAACGCAGAATTGTTGCATTTCATCTCTCCCTACATCCATAAAAACCACACCTGCTCCCTTTACACTATGTATGCTGATGTGATGCAGATTTTTAATAGAAAACGAAATGTGGAAGATCCACATCAAAATAAGGAATGCTATTTAACGTGTATCCACTCTGTCCCTACATTCTGTATCTGTATAGTCTCCTGTTTACCAACTCTGAAAAATGTAAACACTGGCTTGCGTTTCAGTTATTTAAGAGTTGCTTTCTATAAACATTACTCAGATTTCATATATGTTTTCAGAGAAGTATATCAACTGTTAGTAGTCCACGGTAGCGTCGTGGTTTGGTTTAAAATGCACATTCTCGGACTCTCCACGGTTAGGGCAACATAAAAAAACACAAAATGTCTAAATAGAATGGACACGTAGTATTATAATATGTATTTGTGGTGAGAAATGTAGAAGCTCTTTTTTATTTTAGTGGAAACCCATTTTAGCCAATCCAATCAGATATTCTCCCAACACTTGGCCACCCATGTCAATTAATAATGCATGCTGAAGTTGCTGCGTGTATGGGGAGTAGTAGCTAGAATGGATGTAACTTACTTTTTCTGAAGTTATGCGAAAATTCTCCTGGATAGATTTGTAATGTCAGATTTTCTGTGTGTTTTATGCTTTGTGCGGTAGTGGCTCAGACCTGAAATGAGGTAGCAGCTTGAATGCAAAGTTTATGCGTGATAGAGGAAATTACTAATGCTCGCCACCGCCGTTGTAAAAAGTCGCCGTGCTCACTGGACTCCTCGTGCCGCATAAATAGGACTGGGAAATGTCCAAATTTCTGTCTGACTTTATGGGCATTTTTTTCTGGAACATCGAACAACATTCCGTATTTACGCCGACATCCTATCTTGTTTGGAAATTTGTTACGTATTCCGAAAAAAATACATAAATATGCATCCATTCAGGGAAAGTATTAATACAAAAACGTACAAGGACTTGTCACAACAGTCACTGATACAAGGATGTATTCGATTTCCAAGCTTTTTCCCTGGAAAAGTAGTTTCGGAGAGAAGGAGGAATCAACCATTTCTCCACTAGCTTCAATCAATACGTCTACTTCACGTCTCTGACTTTTGCTAGATTGCATCGGCATCAGCAATAGTATTCCGAATTCTCCTCACTTCCTGTTTCAGTTCATTTCCCTTATTGGCAGACATATATTTTATTATACATTCTTCATCCTCATATAAACGAGCAGCCCATTTTTATCTTCCGCTGCCGCATGTTTGAAGTCATTCAAATACAATACACGAGCTCTTCTTGATGGCGAGAGGAATCAGCCAGAGAGAATCAAGGAGCATTTCCTTTTCCACTTCGTTTTATTAGTCAGTGCCAGTTCAAAAAAGTGGGTGAGAGAGAGAGAGAAGGGAGAAGAGAGCACAACGCAGCCGAGAAAATTGGGCGCTTCCTGTTTACATAAACGGACGTTAATGGATAAACTTCGGAAATTACAAACATGACTTCATATCTTGGTCGCGATAACCATAAGCCAGAAATCCATTTCATAAATCATCATTATGTACATGAGTGTCTGTTTGGATAGTGTGCATACTGCGAGGAAAAGTTAAACGATATAGCATCATATTCTTGTGTTGATATTATCGATGCTCAGGTGAGTCATCAAAAGCAGATGTTCCCCCTTTCCACTGCACATTCGTGTGTATGTGTGCTTTCTCCTTTCAATTTCCCAGAACTAATACTTGGAACAACAAAGGAAATTATACTCTTGATAAATACGTATCAGTTGTTTTCACACCATAAAAACGCAAATGTGCGACGTTTACAAGGACGCGCGTGTTCTACTTATGAATGTTCACATGTGGCGCTAATTCGGGCTGAAAAAACGTCTCCTCATCGAAATCCCTTACCTAATACATAAAAAGGAAAGCTACATTGGCTTCCTACAAGACTGATTAATTTTTTTGTGTTGTTTGTTACAATGTTGTATGAAGATGCGAAAAAAGTTTCTCGGGCATGAAATAAGAAAAATCTGGCATGCAACTTTTCCCCCCGACTTATGTCGACTTTTCTATTGGGATTCAAAATTTCGAGTCGTGTGTGTGTTGTTCCAAACTGTTGTTAGCTTCACCCACATCGACGAGGTAACCAAATCTTTAGGTACAATATGTTACAGAGAGGCTGACGGAAACTAGAGCAGTGAAAGAAGTGTGTTATGCATTTTGAAAAATATATCGATTGTTTGTCGCTCGCTGCTCGATCGTCCAGTACAGAGCCCCGTGTGTAATGAATCGAATTGAAGTTAATGGACCTTGATTTTGGCTTGTAAGAGCAGAAAGTAATTTTAGCCCGCCATGGCTTGCAGCTGGCGAATTAAAGGATATACGACATGAATGGAAAGAGTGAAAGTGAATGCACACAAGTGCTAAGCTTTTTCCTCCAGCAACATACAAACTACAAATGTATATATGTTTTCAAGAAAAGGGAGAAAATCTGGGATAAAGTATAGAAGAGAATGATTTGCCTTCTTGTTGCTCAGTCAAAGCCCGTAATCTACATGGACAAGGAGTATAAAAAAAGTTTAGATGGAGGAGTTAGTCTGTGTGAGTGTAAGAGAACAAAAGGAGTTCTCTCTCTCTCTCTCTGATGGCGATTTTGCATGCAGCCAGCGAGTGAAAGCTTTTGCTCACCACCTGGAAAAATGGTTTACTCCCCATCTGTTACAGTGCATTTTGTCATGATGCTTTTGCCAAAACGGCTTGATAATGCCTTCACCCCTCCCTCCTCCATTCCAACATGGAAACCAAAGACGACGACGACATGGTATCCCAGCCATTTTTTCCCACCAGCTTACGCTTTATTATAGAGGAGGAATGTATTTACAAAATGTGGAAACTCGTCTGCCCTTGCCTTCCCTGTAAGAAATGGGCTATGGCCCTTCGTTACCCTCAGTTTACTTCGTTTTTTTTGACAGTTCCCTGTTTTCACTAAACTCTTCTCTCGTCTTGTTAAATCGTCCCCATTCGTCTGCGTGTCCTTTGTAATAATGGCACTCTTCTTTCTTCAATGCGAAGAGGGATCCGGTGTAAGCAACTCACACCCACACAAAAGGACAAGAATATGGTTTGTGCGTGTACATTATTATCGTGATAATAACGATGAATTCCTCCATCTACTTTACGAAAGGAACATGCATATTTTCACACCAGCGCCCCCGTAAAAATGTTGACGGGAGTACGTGAGGATAACACAGTGTTTCTCCTGAAAAGTCTCTCTCAATCGATTACTGAGAGCCACACGCGGTTCAGCTTACCTACATAAATCCAGTGTATATCAAGTTAAAACATCTGAGCTGGAGCTGAGGATGAAAGACATGTGTACAATTAAGATAAAGTATTATTACAGTTATGATTACGATGTGCTGCAATGAACATTTTTGGCGATGTGTCGAATGAACCCACAACCCACCGCTCTTCTCTTCTCTATACGCAAAGTTACATATAGCTGCTCTGCACAATATATGCCATAAGATGGATAATTAATGCCAGAAGGGTTTTTCCTCACCGAAGAAAATTACGTAAATGGTAATGGCCTACAGCAGGGTATATACATTTTCCTTCGTACACGGAAATGAACAAGTGAATGCGCCGCTCAATGTGAGCTCAAAGTCTATTGTTCGGCTCAATTTATTGCAAGGCGCACTCCTAACGTGAATGTCCTTTTCTCACGATTAGCTTGATTTCAAGTCGGCAATCTTGTTGCAGGTGCGCGGTGTTACACAGAGAAGCTAGATTATTTCTGTCGGAGCGCGGAGCGAACATGCAATGTGGAATGTAAAACTGAGTCTGACATGCATACAGGTATGCGTTTCTCAAGTTTATGTCATGTGAAGTACAGGTATGCTGAAAGAATGTCACATAATACTTCCAGACACTTAAAGAACAACGTCAGCGGGGGGAAAATAGTCTTGAAAATAGGCACTTGTCCTATTCCTTAATTGTCAAAGTGTGTGCCATTTCAGTCTGTAATGGTATACTTAATGTTTACATTTATGTTTCGGCATAATTGGCTTATGAATACGCCGAAACAGCAGACCAGTTAGGAGGGTCTTGAACACCAATTACAGAGTGAAAGTAGTAAATATGGAATAGCAGTTTAAAGGTTTCTGCTTACATCATTATTTGCGTTGAAACGAAAATGTAGCTTTCTCCACAGTATTGTTCTTGATTTCTTACAAATTCCTTATATGCAACAAAAATTCCACATTGCGCGTATCTCTCACTGTATAGGTGCGTTGCGATTGACACGTCTTGTTAACCAGATGCCAGGAGCTTGTTGCCGACTTTTTTCAGTTTCGAACACAGCGGAAACCAAACCAATTTGTAATTGAACTGTGATGCCAACAAAATCTGTGGTTATATTTATTCTGATGCATCTTTAAAATTTAAAATGCGGGCGTAAAACCTTGTGGATTTTACTAAACACAAATTATCTTCCGAAAGCGAAGGGTCATCTAATTTGTCCATTGCTCCTAAAACCACTTTCTTCAACATGAAGGACTTGGAGTGCCCTCATTCAGTGACGGAGGAAAGGTGGTAATTATCAGGGAACTGTTTATCCTCACAGGCTACTTACTATGTAAGCAACTTTATCAAAGGACATGCTGCAGGGCATGCTTAATTCCATATACACCTTTTTTGTAGCTCAGCTTGTGATTCTTCGTGAACGTTTTTCGCGAGAGGCTGTGTGTGTCTCCTCAACTAATCTCCATGTTTTACCTCGAGACACACATGTGTTTCATTAGTTTTATTAGAGAAATACTTGGAAAGCATGGTGAAAGTTTCCCTTATTCTTGCCACACACCCACACCGATGATGGCATACTCAGTAAGAAACCTCTTGCATATATATACTTCTCATAAATCTAATGAGGATTGTCCAAGAGATAGATGAATGGTTAATTAGCGTCTTCCCCCATATTTTCGCATCTGTCCTTGCAGAGATTATGTAAAAATAAGAGAAGAAAAGTCCCAAGAACACAAAATGGGAAAGAGGAAAAAGTTTTTGAAAACAAACTTTTTAGCCAGAGCGGTTGTCGTCTGCAATGTATATATAGGCATACACCGAGGAGGTGTGTAAAATAGAGATAAAAACATAAATTTCACGGCTTTAGCATACGGACGGGAAGCTTATATTTCCCCGAAGATGTGTTGAGAACCCTTGAAATCATAGGTTGAAAAGTAAAGGATTTTCTAAGAGTGCTAAATTGTTTCCCAAAAAGCCGCTTTGTGTCCAAAAATTTGTTTATTTATTCCATTTAATAGTATTCATTGTAAAGCTGTATAACTGTATTGAGTAAACTAACGAACACTGACTGTATAAATTGAATCCAATTGAACAATTGAAATAAAGTTACGAAAGTACAATTTATAATAGCACTGCTGCTTTCTCTGGTACGCTATTTGGAGTAAAAGTCGACAACCACATTACCCAACTTTTAAACAGACGTACACTGTCTTTGATATATTTTAACATCAAAATGTCAACAACAGAGAGAGAGAGAGAGAGAGGGGGAGTGGGGGAAAGGGATTTTTCCCAGAATGGAATCCTGGAACGAAATATATTTTTGGAATGACAGGAAACTGGGGTATGAAAGGGAAAAGGGGCATGTTGTTTAGAAAAGTACGACGAAGCGATGAAACCTCGCCCAAACTTTCACTTGGTTCGCTCACTCACTCTTGCACAAAAGAAAGTTGACATCATCCGGTTAAAGTTATGATTGCGAGTGGGCTGATGATATCATGAATGTGTGTGTGCATGCATACTTCATCCATGCAGATTTTCATACGGTGTTGAAAGCATGTTCGTCCCGAATATATGTCACCAGTCACCGTCCTCATCTAGTTACTTGGAGGAGTACATCCAGTTTTATATAAGAGTTCTGAGGATTGAAATCTCATTCTTTTCGTCAAGTATCACGTTAAAGTATTGAAGTAGATAATTACGGTCCGATGTAAAGAGACCTCCCAATGCCATATTCCGTCGTTTTTCCCACATGTGAGCGTGAGTGTTCCGACCTTTTTCCCCGAAAGGAACTTTTGTGGTATACTTTTAATGAGACTGTGGTGGTGTATGAGTTTTGATAGGTGTGCTATATGTGTGTGCGTGTACTTTCTCCCCAAAAAAATGAAAACGTTATTCATCATGTCCTCATCATGAATGTGGTTGAAGTTGTCAACCCTCGGCTCGGTGTAATATATCACCGATCTTGGTACAAAAGGCTCCACTCGTTGACTTTTACGATGTCTTTGATACAACTATTATAGGGCTACTGTCAAAAATTAAAGTTCATTTCTGATAAATGTGTCAAGCCCATTTCACCACGGTCGTTGGTCTTTTTAATTCAATTCTGCTGCTGCAAGCACAAAAAAATCATCCATTTTTAGGACGGATATTTAGGAGACATTACATGACGTTCATGCTTGAATTCATTAGAGTAAATTTCGCCCTGTTTTGAAAGCTTCGAAAGAATTTCGAGATGTGCTCATGTTTTTTTATTCATGCAATTTTCATGTTGCACTTCTGCAAAAGAAGAAAAGCCATGTACGTTAAGCTTTCTCCGTTCAATATGGTCGCATGATATTCCACACGGCTATCAGAAAGTAATCAAGTAAAAGTAGTAAAAGTTTGAAGATAAGTTGAGGAAAAAGTTGTAATGCCACACGCTAGCCAATCCAGAGAATGCTGCACGGTTGTAGTATAATAGTTCTGTTATAGGAGATGAATTAGCAGGGATTTATCACGGACTTTAAATTAACATTGCGTGCATAAGCCCTCCTCCTCCTCCTTCTCTCCCCACACCACTTCTCAGCCACCCGCTCTCTCTCTCTTTCTCTCTCTCTTTACACGAATGAGCGAAGGTTTCCTTCTTCGCCGTCTGTTAGACATTCGAGGTTATGGATAATGACGTGAATTAGTAATCCACGGATCAGAGTCATTATATACGTACATTAATCCATTAGAAAGGGACGTGACGTGGATTTATGATACTAATCAAGTGTCATGCATGCAGAATTAGAGGAATTGTGTCATTGCGAGGGTATAGCTACTAAAATCCTTTTATACCAATATAATTATGCCAGCTTCACTGCATCAGTGTAATTTTTTTGTAAAAGTTGGAGTCGAACTAGATTCAAGTGATTTGAGTCACTTTTTATTGTCGTTGTGAGCCTTTCGTCAGCGAACAAGTGTCGTAAAGTGTATATTTGCATAAAACTTTTCCTTGAGTGGTCGTGGTTCATACAACACACACGAACGATACACATTATTACATCCTTCTGGTCTGGCTTTGAGTTTGTGTGTTGGACACAAAACATTTTTATATTGAATGAATTTTTCTGGGTCCGTCACCTCCACTGGTTCAGTCAAAGCTCGGATATATATGTGTACTATTTACACATTACGATTACGTTCACGTGAGTGACAGGTCGAGCCCAAGTGGGTGACACAACCTGTCAGCAAACTCCTGTATCATTGACAATGGAAAGGAAATAACAATCAGAAAATGTGCACATGCATGAATAGAGTTTCTTTTCGTAAAGGTAAAATTTGTAGTCGCCGCAGATGAGAGGCGATTGTATGGTTGGTCTGTATGCTCTCTTGGTCGTGGTCACTTGTCCTGTCAGTTAGCTAACATTTCATTTGGACCTTTTTCTACTTTTTCAGCTGTGCAAACTTTCCTCCGGGTTCCAGGTGTGCTGTTCGTGTTCTCACATCCTCCAATAAAATATGTTTGCTGCGACTGCAACGAACCGCTAAAATAGTAATAAGTCATCTGCGAGTCATCTCGTTTAACTCCTTGATATATGGAATGACAAGTATTTTTATGGCTGATTTTCCAAGCAAACGGGCATATATACATACATCACAGTAGTAAATAGCCCTCTAAACCCCCACACACACATCTGATGCAAAGTGTAGGTCCAAAAGCTCGTGATCAGTTTTCAACTTGAGAAAGTTTTTGCATTAGCAAAAGCTAGACTGTTGGCGGTGGTGATGCAGTCATGCGAGGTAATGACCACCTGCCAGACCTGTCTACCAGCAAAAACTACACTCGACCCGGATAAACTTTATACTCACTCCAGAAATCCGCTTTTACATTGTATAAATACTATATCCTCGTCTTTCCTTGATCGGAGATCTGTGTAGCACTATACTGTTCGATATACCTCCGAAAAAATACTGTTTCTTTTGGTTAGTTGACGATGCAGGGAATGAGCGATTGGACAAAATGTGTGGAAAGTTCTTTTCTTGAACGTGCATTTACAAAAAATAAAATAAATGGCTACACATAAATATCCTTTGAAGTTTCTACGCACGTGTTATTAGTCGGTCGTAAAGAAGAAATGGGCATGATTATTAGCAGTTATGATGAATAAGAGACATGTTTATCAGAAGGCATATTTCTCCCAAAAGAGACTCGTCCAACTTTTACCCCGAAGCAACATGAAATATGAAAGATTAGATAAAATTACTATGTCATTTGGAACATGGACGGTCATGATTTTGATTACGTTCCGTTATTATTCCCCCCTCTCTCTTTCGTGGATAGAAAGCCTGGGAGAAAAGCTATCAGGGCTACAGGCAATTCTTTGTATATTCATTACAGCCACGCGTATTTATCATGTTACATACAACTGCGAATCACATGACTTTTGCACGATAAAAACCATTCGAATGCATGTGTGTGATTTTCTTATCCGAATCGAGCTTTTTGACTTCTCTTCCAAACACCGAAGCCATATGATACACATACCATGGGCCAACAAAACTCCATAAGCAAAGCTTTCTGAAAATATTGCACCTCTATAACAAAATAGCAACATGCCTGTCATTTGTAGCTCTATTGTTTGAAGGAAAGCCAAATTTATTGATGTCCTGTGGAAGTATATAAAAAGTATAAAACAACAAGCCATATGCTCCAACCGTCCCACCCCTGCCATCTGACAAAATTCCCCTTGTCTCGGAAATAATGTGCTATTTTTACAGTCGACACTTGGGTAATGGGCTGTTTTCTTAAAATAGGCAAAAGCACGAAACCATGAATGTATGCATGAACTTACGAATATTTATCAACTTTATTATTACACGCATTCCATATTTGAACGTAAGTTTATCCATTACAAATTCAGAAAAATATAAGACTTGTCATGCAGCCGTATGGAAATACGTACGTATATAGTCACTCTACATATATGATCTTTTGATGGTTATTATTATTATTATGTCGCCATTTTATTATGAACCTGAGAGAAAAGAGTGCACGAGTCACGTCTTGTATAAACTCAGGACGATTAAGGTGACATCCCTGCGTACCGTTAGCAATCCCATTTACCAACTCTGGTAACACACACACATGAACAAATATTTTGAGTTGTTGATAGTAAAGGATACAGCGTGAAAGCACTTTCTCCAACAACGCAGCTTCGAGAGGGGAAAAGGAAACTAACGAAGGGAAGTGAATAAAACTACGCTGATTATTACGAAGCTGTAAACATCACCGTTGTACAACATTCCCCTAGATTAGATTCCTCGGGAGAAAGGAACAAGTTTTTTTTTATGTTGGCGTTCGCACATCTACCCTAACAATCTTACCACAGAGATACGTAGAATGCAAGTCATTCCACCAAAAAAAAGGAAGTTTATCACGCTTTGTTTACTTTCTGGGCATGAATACGTAGCAATCAGGAAGAAGCTCGTGTGCCTATTATTGGGAAGCTCGGCAAGCCATATCAAATGTCCATATGTAAACTTCTTTTTTTGTCTGCACAAGTGGAAAAAAGTGTGGTAGTAATTAGTAATTGCATATCGATTTACGAGCCCTCATTCATATTTTATCATGAGACTTGATCCTGCATAGAAAAGAATGGCTTTACGCTCCTTTTTTTGTGGAGCTGGGGAGGGGAGAAAATTTATGCTGGAGAAGAAGTGTGTTATTTTGTGTGATAGCTCAAACCGTACATGATTCAGGCACATATTATGTATGTACTTATATACATTACGTTTTCTTGTGTAATCCGAATGCAATGTGCAAGATTCTGTGGTTTTGAGGTAGAAGCGCATAATATCCCCTCTCCCTTTCTCCCCTCTTCTTGTCCACATAACTCTCAATTGAAAGGTTTGTGCGCAGAATATCCAACACTTTGGTGTAGAAGGTGAAGTAGATGAAGACGTTTACCATATTTTATGCATTGCTCAGTGTGCCTCCTAATTTCTCTACGGAGTGCAAAAATAAGTCTATAGGGGAGAGGAGGAGGAGAGAGAGAGTAAAGAAATATACGGAAATGCACATAAATCTAAGGCATTAGTGTGCAGTATTATATGTCAATGTAAGTAACTAATAAATGAATGGAGAACTTTCTTTCTTTTTCTCCTTCTCAGCGTTAGCAACTTGGAAAGGAGTCTGTCTAGATGGAAAATAATTATTTGTTAGACGTCATTATTATTTCATACATGCTATAGTGGGAGACCATTAGAGTCTCACTATTTCACCATTATTTCACCAACTCGAGAGTGGAGAGGGTGTCTCACTTTGAATTGATTATGGACGGACGACATGCGATACATACAAATAAAAAAACAGTAAAGTATAAATATATAGCTGGACTGAGGACATTTACTTTCTCTCTCATTAATGTGTGTATATGCCTATGGCCTTTATAATGTTATTTTTGTTAATGTTGGTAAGTTTACGTAGAGGATTTTCAGATTTACTACTTCCAAGGCTTAGCGCACATGACAATTGTTTGAAGCTTATTATTCTGCTGCACTCTGAACTACTTACTCTACTCCTCTGGAAGGGAGGCATACACAGAAACATATTGGCTTTCATGTGGAGTGTGTGTGAAGTGAAGTAATTCACGTATGTTGTGTATTTACACACGGCATGGAAGCAATCTCTCTCTCTCTCACTCTCGCATAGAGAGAAGTATTATATCAGTACTAATTTTCCACTGTGTTTTTGCAGAACTAGTAATTTATCGCAAGGTTGTTGAGGAGCGTAAATCTTAAGAAGGAAAAGTAAATCCCACATTGAGTAAAAAAATATACTATTTTCGCAACACTTTCTTCCTTTCTCGTCCTCCCTTCCAGATGAAGCTCTCTCAAGTTTTTTTCTTCTTCTTCTCTGTGAATAAGCAGACGAAGGAAGGAGTAGTAGTACGGTACTATTTTGGGTTTGAGAAGAAGTGTAGAGAACTCTTCACCGAAAAAGGAAAGACTAATTTATCTGTCTCCTTTTATTATGTCTTCATTCCAAAACTTTAACCTCATCAAGAATTCTTCTCATTTCTCACGATTCAGACAACTTTATTCACTTAAACAAAGAGTTTTTTAACAACTTGTTTTCTCTCTCATTCTTCGTATCATCAGGGTGCAGAGGGAGCATATGTATAGAGAGAGAGAGGGAGTGAGAGGATTGCATACCTTGTACGTACCTTATCCACACAAGGAACGATATTTTCTTTTGCTATTTCCGTTTCCTGCACAGAACTACTTTTGCTGTTTCCTCTGAATCAGTACACATAATGGAATGCCTTTAGCACTACAACATTTCCACCACTTGATGTATAGCGCATGTACATAATACACCTAAAACTATATTGTATTTCACAAGCTGCTTCTACTCCACTTCATATATACTTACATATATGCTCCAAGTGTTTTATGCGCACAACATTCTGTTTGTTCAATGGAAAATACTGATTTCTGTCTACATCAAGCTTCTTTCACCTATTCCTTCTACTACTAAAAGCAAGGTGACACTTTACTTGCTGCAAGTAGGCAGACACACGGCTCTTTCTTGTCGCAATCAGCCATTATTCGACATACGACCCTATCCATTTGGAAAATTACAGTGTTGATCAACTCAAAGGACGCACATTTCAAGTCAAAGGGTGGAGGTGGATGTGTGGATTCTACTTGATCGTGAGTTGCGGAGAGACACTCGCTTTTGTCTTGGGATTGGGATGTAGCGAGTTAGGCGATGTTACATGCGAGAATCCAATTCGTCGTGGAAAAAAATCCCTGTACTTCGCAAATGTGAAGTAGATATGAGCATTTCGAAAGTGATTTGGTATAGGGAAGATTTCTCCTGACTCCTTATATCATATCCACAAGCAGATTTTTATATCTACCAGGCCAATTTATATATTGCTGTGCAGGATTTACTTTTGTACGTGACTTATTACAGGGGAGGAACAGCTAGGCTGCGTTATATTATTTTCTCTATATTGCGTAACTGCAGGCTAATAAATTCGTCTTAATTTAATCAGAAGATCCTAGTAATCTTTATGATTGTCGTAAAAAGACTCTGACTTGTCTGCTTCACTTGCTTTGCATTACTAAAAACTTTACTTTCTCTCTCCTCTCTCTCTCTCTCTCTTTCCAACGTCTATATTACTTGGGTGAAAGGAAAGAGAAAAGAAACAATGTAGTTATTGCGTATTTCACTCTACACTTCGTCTTCACTACCCCATTTTCCCTTGTAAAGCCATTTTATCAATTTCCCCTTTCAGTGAAAATAAAAAGTTTTTTTGGAGACTCAAGCATATGTAGCCGTGTGTATCATGGAATTTCATATGGGTGAATAGTTTCACTCATAGAAATGCAAACGAAGTGTGCTCTCGCAACGTTGTTCAGCTGGAATTATTTTGTTACTTTTCTCTCCCTGTTCCACTAGTGAGTTTGCTGAATGTTTTTTTGCTAGGTTGCTACTGTCTGTCGCCTTTTGTATTGCTCACGTTTCTTTCTATAAATCAAGGGTGCTTACAACGGTCTCCTTTTCCCGCAGAGTCAGAGGAAAGAGAGAGAGAAATAACGCACCTGAGCATCCCTTCTGTAGTGTCTCCCCGAAAAGAGTTTTTAATCAGTGAAAAAGACAACAGTAAAACAAAACTCTTTTCAAACTTGATTCAATCAGTTTAACGAGCTTCCACTTTCTATACTCGTGCTTCTGCATGAGTGGTGTGTGGTAGTAGGCAGGCATAAATAGGACACCGCTCGGCCGCAGTCCACACCACATTTCACAAATAGTGTCACACAGGGAGAAAAGCTATGAACGTAGTCGATTTGGTTTGGCTTTATACAATTATCACGAATTTTCAATGCTAGTTTTATGAAGTCGGATTTGGTTCATTCGGAGAACTTCTGGCGAGATTTGTAGGGTTCCGAAAAACACTCATTTTGCAGGAGCAGAACATATCTCTATTTTTTACTCTATTCAGATGATGATCACGTGTGAGCCTCGCAAACAAGTATGAGTGACTGGCTGTTTCCTTTGTGCGATGTTCGTAGTATGTTATTCCAATCCAACTGATAAATTCTGAATAAATGGTAAGGTTTTTTTGTGAAGTCCCAGGCGTCGACAAAACGACCTCTCCACACTTATTGCGTAATGATATTACTGTTGCTTTAACGAGCATCGCATTGCTTGTCCCTCTCGCTGTCCGTCCACATCGCGGTTTTGAAATGATTCCAGAAGCACTTTCTAATTTACGCTTTGTGCTCATTTAGTAGCAAGTGTGCTTTGTATGTATTTCGGGATAAACTCAACGTGACACGATGCTCACCACAAAATCTAATTTATCCACACAAAATATATAATACCTTGTAACTGTTTTGTACGTGTCCAATGTGCTTTATTGGTGTGCGTTGGGCATTCTTTTGGATGCTACTGTTTCAAGCTTTATATTTATTCCATACGGACATCTGTGTAGGGATGTAGAATGAATTTGAACTATTTAGACACATTTTGGGTGTCGACAATGAGGTTGGAGAGTCGTCAACTGTTCTCTCCTATTTTAAGGAGGTAGCATGGGCTTGAGTCAGCCATTTATTAATCCGGTTTTAGTTAGTCTCACAAAGTCTCGCCATGCGAATGCAAACCAATATTTGTATTCATATTCCTGGTATGGAGGATATGCAGGTGTGAATTGAGCATTGCTGCTTTGTTTTGGTATACAAAATTTGACATGACGCACAAAAATGTACCTCTGGAAAATTATCTACCTGTATGTATGAAGAATCAATTTCAAAATTCATTCTGAATTGAAAATATATAATTCATATAAAATTTTTTTGTCTTTTTACAGGGTTCCAATGCTTACGTTCGGGATCAATGGTACTATTCAATTCTGTGGAAGGTAAGTCCTTTTATATTAAATTCTTCCCGAACTTATTTTTGTTATAGTCTGTAAAAGGTTCCTTCAAATGCATACACCACAAGAATCAATTTAATTACTTAAATTTTGATATACTTAAGCAAATTTAAGTCTAAATCACAGTGGTTTTCTGCACCAACACCGTGTGCTTTTGTATTTTTAAACAATGAAGATCTTTTCAAATCCCATAAATTCTTCTTTGGTTTTGAACAAAGTAGACGAACAAATCCTATAGAAATTCTACTACCAATCCTGTATTTGCCCCGAAACCCTGGGAGTTTGGTTTTCATTCCCTTGCCTCTTTCGATTTGATTTTATATTGATGCTTCACGTTGTACATCAACTCAATTGTGTTCCTCAAAATCTACCGCCTCTACTCCAGAATTTTGAGTAGCTACATACTATTTCTCGCCCGCATCTATGATGTTGAGGGGCTGACTACAACAATACCTTTTATCCTATACCAAAAGATGATATATCTTTGGTTAGCAGTACTACACTCCTACTACACGGGTGTTTTGGTTAATACAACTGTGAGAAAGCTCTTTTTATAAGAATGTGACAGAAACTGACGGGACCGGAATACAAATCATTTCCAACTTCATATTTCTGCTTGCGAAATCTGACAACCCTAAAATAGGTTGCTGCTCGAGCTATCACTCAGTATCACGAGTCACAACTCTCACTGGTGTGCAATGCGATCTGTTCTTCAATTCAGGCCCACATACAGACAGACCTTCTTCATACCCACGTGTGAAGTATGAAGTATCTACCTAAGGTAGATAGGTTGTGTATCTACCTATTCAACCTGGATATAAAAAAAATAGAAATCTAGACCGAGTTCCTGGAGATAGTCTTTCACTCCAACCAACGCAATCATCACAAAAGGGTTTCGAATGTAAAATAAAAATCATTTGGCACCACAACACGCACCACATCCTGTCAGTAGTAGGCAGGTAGCACAAAAAATTTATAAAGTTCACAAACATTTTTCTCCAATTTATGCGAATATATGTATATTCATTTGAAATCAACGGATAGACTGAACAGTGTCGGTGACAGTCTCGAAATTACAATGACATTTTAATGAACGTACAAAAGCAGGGTTTTGTATGCTGGGTTTGTTTTACTTCATAGCGCTAGTATGAATTACAACATTCTTTGTTCAGCTAGACATTTCGCACAAGCTTCAAGTATAACTAGACGCCCACATCGTTGATGTTGAAGCATATCATCGAGGTTTCCGATACTATCCTTTTGACACATTTGAAAAATGTAAGATTTCAATGGTGAAAGTAAGCAAGTTAGTAAATCACAGGAGTAAAACCAATTTTTTACGCTTCATGCCATGAAAAGGGAACAAACTTTGGGAAGAGACTAAGACGAACTGGGAGAACGTGTGTATGTGTGTTTAGTTGTAACAGAGAGCTGCATATATTAAAGAATTCACGCTACATTAGCATTCTTCACCGAACGTCAGAATCTTTTTTTCCTCCTCAATTTTCCACATGGACCTGGTTACCCTTTCATGAACAACCGGGTCACAGTCACATTGTAAATCAAATTTGACTCTAGATGAGGTATTCTTTATGTGAAAATGAAAATGATTGCACCGTATGTCACATTTATAATCATAACGCGATTTGGAAGAAAGTTGCAGCGTACATCATGCCCTACAATAGGAAAAACTTCAATTTTTAAACAGAAAGGACAACCACTTCAGCACCCTTCTCCAACGTCTCCTCCATCCATGATGTCGCATGAAAGTAGATGGGCAAAGAATGTATGTGTGTACTTTTTACAAAGCTATGCCACTGCCATCTCCCACTAAATGATAATTGATCTTGGCATAATATGGTACAACCTCATTAAATACACTTTTAGTTGAGCTCCCAACCCCAACCTAAAAAAACGTCCAAACAGTTCGTAAGATCTGAATGAATGAATTCAATTTTCTGTCACACGTTATATATGAGATCTCGTTAAATAGTAATTGGATGAAGAAATTTTTTCTCCAGAAAAGAACTTCCTTCCACCCTACATATTTTTCGCTTTTCTCACAAAAAGACATGGGGAAAGGGAACTCTAAGAATGTGTGTTCGTTAAACTTTATATTATGACAAATGCTCCCGTTATATATTGCGTTCCTTGTCATTTATATTAAAACTTATTTTTGTTGGGATTTGAATTTGCAGAAAAACATCTACAAGTACCAGAATTTGATGCGTTCATCCAAACGTCCTGAGGTGATTCTCAAGGAGTTAAAGGTACGTGTAGTAGTAATCATAGAAAAAAAAGTTTTCTTTACATGCAAATATTATTTAGTATGATTTTCACTTGTGCTCATGCTTCTCGCAGTGTGTGTCGCTTTGGCTTTTTATGGTAAACGACATCAAATTGTTAGCTAACAGACGTGTCCCAAGGTACCCAGTACCCACACATACGTACGTCCTACTTATGTACCTCTTCTACAGATATCCACTTCCGTATTCCATATCATTTCACGCTCAACTTCTACACTTTTTTCATCCCTCTCATATTTTTTCAAATACTTTGAGCCGGTTCGACCTTTTCTGTTGTGAAAGTTTTTCTTTTTTTTCTACATGCCCGGGTTAGTTCTTGAGGCATTTCAATTTCTGAGTTTTCATGAAAAAAAATATATGAGTTTTTTCACCTAAATCATATCAACTTCCCCTTCGTTTGCATTATATCATCGCGAAAAGTTCTCAATTGTCGTTATTCTATGCAAACATGTCTCCGTCGACAGTAAATTTAATCTGACGTCTTGGGAATTGCAATTTGGTAGGAAAACATTTTCTCTCAGTAGAAGGAGCAACGCAAAAGGGTGGTAAATAGAGATACGTATTTTTGTTGTATCGATGTGTGTATTCCATTTTTTATCTCGTATACTTTCTCCCCTCAAAATTTAATGCTGTCTGTTAACTTAAGCTTGTTTGTCTCAAAAGAAAGGAAATATTTTTGTCACTTTCTCCTTTCTCCATGAAATTGTTCAACTCGTGCTGTTCTCCAGATATGTATGTACATGATTACTACACTCATGCATCAACTTTTCGATTTGCTCCCTTTAGAAAAGAATTTCTAAGAATCACCAACTGAATGAATGAATGCATGTATATCTTTTTGAGGAAATATTGCATTTCTCTCTCTCTCTCTCAAATACTATACCTATTTAAAAGTAGGTGAAGCATACTCGCATGTATAAATATGTATACATTATGCTTCTCTGACTGAATGTTTGTTTATGTACGGGGAAAAGTTGCCATTGTACTCAAAATGCACTTGGTACATATTTTCTGTAAATACAGAGTAATAACCTTTTCCCTAGATGTTATTCCTCAGAGCTATTCAAGCGACGCATATAAACTCCAGTTTTCTCTAGATTTGCAGCCCAAAGCATTCGTAAATTATTCACGTTTGTCAGCACAAAGCGTTTTACATCTCTTCGCATTTCCTTCTAGATTACGAGAGCTACCTTTCAGCGCGCAGAATAGACTTTCACTCCTCTAAACCTTAATACACCAACATTACTTACATACATACTACGTCCACACTCCACACGTACGTCTCTTTATGCACATGACCAGCGTAGAAGAAGTAATTTTAGGAACTCCTCCCTACACGTGTGATAGAAAATGTAAAGCAAAAAACCAGGAACGAGAGAGAGAGAGAGAGAAATGTAAGCGAAGAAGCAGAGGAGCTTCGAATCTATTAAAGCTAAGCCTCAGAAACAGATACACAATTTTATTTGTTGTGAGCGAGAGAGAGGAGGAAGAAGAAGAAGAACAGGAATAATACGAAACACAAGACAGAAGATAACTACCTTTCGGAGAAGTAGACACACAACACGCATAGTTTACCCATGTCGAATTGCGCGAGCACTTTGTAAGAGCGCGTTTTTTCCGCTATTATAATAACTGTATGTGTTCGGATCTGAGAAGAAGAAGAAAAAGAGAAAGTGCACTGAAGCGGAGGCAACCTGTCCCATCAGCGACTTTGTCAACAATAAATCTTGCTTATATCGTTCGTAGGTATGTTTCCACATCCAAAAAATGTTATCCACATCTACTATATTCACTCATTACATTTTCTCTCGTGTTGTGTGCGACGACGAGCAAGTTTCGTGTCTATATGTTGGCCTGTGATGCATTACTTTTTTTTCTCCGGTAAAAAAGAGGTAGATGGATGCCAAAAAAATGTAGAGGTATTTTAGGGAAAAGACGAACAGCTGCACATTTTTACTTTTGACAATATATATACCGCTTAAAGACACGCCATTCCATATGTACTGTCGGTAGTTAGTTACTGCCGTTTTCTCTCCTCTGAGAAGAAGAAGAAAGAAGAAGAAAATATGAGCCTTATTCGAGTTGTAAGTTGAAGCAGACGTGATGAGGTGCAATGTAATATTCACATGTGGAAAAAAGATGAAAGAAGCCCATTTTAAAACAACATCATCCTAGAAAAAATATATTGTTCAATGTTTACATCCCATTTATGTCCTTACTCGGAGCGATGAGTTACTTACAAGTAGTATACTCGTGCTCGTACTAGGACATTCAAGGTTGAGATATACTCGTATATGCTCCATATACCCAAACCCAGGTACTGTTTATTTTAGAGGAAATACATACAGATATCTGTGCTGCTCCCCAACGAAGGAGAATGAGACGCGCTTTATTTATCGTCAACCAAGTCATGTTTTACATTATGTGCTTCATATCTTACAAGTTTTTCTTTCGAGGAAAACTGTGTGTGCACACGAAAAGCAATTAACTTTTCTATCATGAATCTCATCTCAGGGAAAATATGTCTGCAGTTTGCATCTTTATCCGGAGCTAAAGCTTTGTTTTCTCTGAAGGTAAATTGCAAGGCTGTCTCGACTCGAATGTAATCTTTATCTACCTGAGCTGAGCTGAGTTAAGGAAAAAGGTAAAAAATAACGAAAAGGCTTTCCTCTCCTCTGCTAGCGCATTTCATCAGAAAATCTTAGATCGTACCACAGATTTTTTATTAATCTTTCTCCAACGACCTCATTATAAGATCTATTCAAATTTGAAGAAATTGTGGTTTTCTCCTATGTACGTGTGTATGCATCACGTTTGGAGTAACTCCTCATTTCGACTTAGATTACTTTTGTCTACGTCATTTGAATGGTTATGGTTGTGTTTGACGGATATTGGATTGCATAGAGAAAGAGATACTGATTTCATATGGACTTGAAGGACGACTATACGTAATTAAAATGGGATTTGAAATGTTTTAATCCTTGCGGCAATATATGATTATAATGTTATTCTTTGTGCTTTAGATTGAATATTTTCCATTCGAACTATCGGCAAATCAGAATGAGAATCAAAACGTTTGGTATCTGGCATCAGTAAATTGTTTTTTCCTCTAGTTTGGTGCAAGCAGTTATCGTAATATATAACTTACATACTATGAACGCAATCAGGTAAAGGTATTGACGTCTCAGTCTACAAGACTGCTCAAAGGAGAATTTGTAATGAAGTATGGGAGAAATAATGATCGAGTTCCCATTTTTGGTGGTTGAAGTTTCTCTATATACCTGACATAGATATATTTTTTTCTCCTTTGAATATAACATTAATTTTGAGATAACTGAACGAAGATGAGTACCTATACATTACTAATAATTTTCTTTACCTTCATTGAACTACGACTGTCTTTAATGCTCTGAAGTTGACACCAACGGAAGAAATAATTATGAGTAAATGGAGAAAGCTATTATAAGTGCATTAGTGTGTCGTATGAAAGGACGTCGATTTGGCAGTTGGCACTGAACGCTTTAACCTCTTACTAAGGTAATAAGATATATGATATGACTCCAAAAGCAAAAGAAAAGGCACAGTCTAATTTATATATGACAAAGCTGAAAACAAGGTAGTGGAGTATGCTCTCAGAATCTAGAAGAAGACAATAACGAGGAATGAAAAATGTCCACCTAAAAATAAACTCTGCACATCATGCTCTCTGTCACTGTGATGGTGAAAGTACAAGAGGAAAAAATGGTAGCTAGAGCTTTATTATTACAACTACACAACTTGGGTTCTCTTCTCGCATCGCATCATATTCCCCGCAAACGTTCCCACAATAATAATTCATCATTCTGTGTGTGCACGAAAGAATGATTGACTCGATCCAATTCTTCGTCCGGAAATGGGCTATTAATTTTTTTAACTCGGTATATATCCTCTCCTTTTTATATATGACATTAGTGTGTACCTGTTCACCACATCCAAAACCATAAATGGGGAGGGAAGTTAGTTGTATGCTTAGCTCGCTCCTATCATATCGCTCTGCTCACATCCACGATGATTTGTGATGATGGTGTGGCATTTATTTAGTAATAATGACAATGCCCTTCATATTTCATACGTGGAGATTGTAATACTAGAGAGAGAAAGGAGGAGGAGCTAAGAAGTGCACTAAATTACTTTCTCTGTGTAATAATGTGTGTTCGATGAATCGACGAGGGTTTTTTACAAGCATGCATCATCATCATCAACATCATCCAACGACTACAGGAAAAGGGAGTAAAGAATAAGAAACAAAAAAAAGTTGAGAAAAAAACGAGGGAGTAGAGCTTTCACTGATCTTGTAGAGGGGAGCAAGGAGTGTTTGCCAACTGTTAATATACCTCAAGTATCCCAACAAAACAGTCTTCAAACGGATCGTCGTCGTCGTCCACCATCCTGAAACATTAAGGATATGATAACAATGTGCACATTCCTTATCATTGGATATGAATGTCGATATTTGTGTAAGAAATACTCTATTACCAGTTTCAAAACCTTCATTTTCTATATCCAATCATTTACTTTCTTCTCCGTGTGCCTACTTCCTTGCTCGAAATGGTATTACTAATGTACTTTACTTTCACAAATGGAAAGGTCATTAATATTGATTCCCATTAGATTTTATCAGTGTGTTTGACTTGAGCGCTTTTCTTCCTATGCTTCTCCCTTCTCACATTATTGTCGCTTGGATTTTTTATACTTTCTCATCGTCCTTCTGTTGGTTCGGCACAGCTTTCTCCAGCGTTATTCCAGAGGAAGATTGTAGATACATATTATAAATACAGTAGCTGAGAGAAAAATAGGGATTTATAAAAACTATGGCTAATGTCGGTATTGCTGAAAGAAGGAGCTACATCTGATAGTCATACCAGAATACAATTTAATACATTCATCTATACATCTATCCCTACAAAACACCAGTCCACAATCTATAATATATTACGGATGTTCTGGAAAGCTGAAAAGATTTTTTTGTATCACACATGCAGTCCCATTTTAAAAGTGTGCACGTGTGTGTGAGTGTGATGGTGAGAAGTATGCATGAAAACTCTTCTTTCAATCTGGCGGTAATGACGAGGAAATCTTTTCGATAAGATATCAACTTTTTTTAGGCGTGGTTTCTTTTTACGTAGCGAACTTGTTCGATGCACCACTTTCCTCCTTTCTCCGGTTTCCTTCCATTTCACAGTGTGTATCCTTTGGCGGAGCACATTACCTCGTCCTCTCTCTCACACAGCTGCAGCTCTCTTCACAGTTTCCCAATACGACGAACTTTGTGAATGTGAGGAAAAAGGGACAGTAAAACTATATGGGGAGTACGAGGCTAAATTGGAAACAAAGTAAATGCATAGTTCTATAATATATACGTCCGTAATATCACGTTGCATTGGAACATTGGAAGATTCTTGCATACTTGTTCTTGGATACAAAAGACCAGTTCATTTTCTTACAAAAGGGGTTTTCAATATGTCTCTCATGTTGCGGCGCTCAGATAACATACCCTCTCTCTCCACTACCTTTTCGTAGTTGTACAAAGATAAGTAAACGGCTGTGCTGCTTCTGACGGCTCTCAATCATCTCATTTCCTCTTGTGTGGCAAAAGAAATTATTTTCTACTCTTTTACCCTTTCGCGAAAGAGAGATAGATGCATGTGTGGGTGATGTGTGTGTGCTTACCACGCAATGCTACCTAACCTATGAGCATTATCGTAATCTCTTACATAAATACATACAATATATATAGTTATAGGGCACAAGTATATCTGCAATGTTTGTCTGATGCCACACACACACACAACCCGTTATTATTAACAAGTATCCAAGTCATGTGTGAGTGAGCACATGAATAAGACTAAATTTTACGTGTCCAAAGTAAGTATGGAACACGCTTTCTCCTCCTCACATGGCTGAGCACATCTTCCGCCCTTTAATTCTGCGCCTGGTGAATCATTATGGGCACTGAGCAAAAGGAAAAGGATATATCTGCTTAATCGTTCATCAAGAAAAGTAGACAGTTTTCTGGAGGAAGGGTTGGGTATTAATGAGAAAGAGGGTTCTCTTCGCTGTAGCATTATTTTTTCCTGCTGGCATGTCACGATCATAAAAGTATGTATTAGAATGTAGGTTATATCCTATAGCCGAGTCATTCAAGATTATTTATTCAGATAGAAGAGCTGGAAAATTATGGAAATGTATTGCCTTCTTCAAGTCTATTCCACATACAGTTTAGGGAAGAGCGGAAGCAGAGAGGAAGCTTCTCTCTCATGAGTGCAAATGACATCAACACTAAAACGATGAATAGGCAGTTTGACAAATATTTTTTTCGTCACAAGTAAAAAAACTGATTTGTAATTCAAATATAAATGAATTTGTCGACACGTTATTGAATACCAAAAAGTGTATGCATATATGTTATCAGGGATGAGATGCAATCATTTCTATCATATCCAGTTCACTCGAACTGATGTCAAAAATGTGTACGGGTGGATATGTGTGTGCCTAGTAATTTCCTCTGAGTTTTAGTTGGAGTGGATCGGAAATGGATCACCTGGGGACTTTCTCATCTGTTTCTGTCCGAATGGGTGAAATGGTTTTGAGCAAAGAAAAGAAAGGTTTGTTTAGTTTCGGGTTTATACATAAATGAGGAAAATGCTTTATTATGTTACAGGATGGAAATGAAAATCAAGAGGGCTCTCTCGTGAAAATAGCACTTGAGCTGTAATGGATTTGCGTTGGCGTTCATCGCGACTCTCGCGATGGAAGTTAGTTCTGGAAATTTCATTCCTCCTTCTTCCCTGCCTCCTCTCTCGGTGTCCTTTTCATATATATTTTGTTGCCCGTTTATTTCTGAGAGAGAGAGAGAGCAGGCGGCGAGGCATGGAAATCCCAGGAACTGATTATGGCGAACATACAGTGTGGGATGGTGTATGGATGGTGGTGGTGGCACAAGGATCGCACGGATCGAATGTCATTCATAAAGCTTATTATGTACATCGTCAATATAGGTCCTCCTTTTTCTTGCACACTCGAAAATTGACAGTGACTGAATGGCACTTAGGGCAAACTTAGCATATCTATTTCCAGTGTGAAGACGAGAGAGATATATAGGGAGAAAGCGGGTCGTGGGAAGGAGTACCATAGTACCACACACCAGCAACAATCCGCTCATTCTCTCTCGCCGATAGAAGAAGAAGAAAGCAATTTAGTGTATTTGATTTCGTTCCTCTGCTCCGCTTCCACACATTTACCTAGACCATATCGCATTCATTCGAATTTTCTGCATCAATCAGACAGCTCTCTCTCTCTCTCCCAAGTTTGGAATCAGTGGGAAACTCTCTCAACTATACACATAAGTCAATATGTTCGTTTGTCTTCTCAAGAAATTTTCGTGCATTAGTACGTCTATAAAAGGGAGTGAGAGACACTTCTTCTTCTTCTTGTGTGTGTCTCTCTCCCTTGTGAGAACAAAGTTTTCCTCTCAGAATCTCTCAAGATTTTCCACTGATGCTACTTTTCTTGTAGTTATGTTTGATGCTTTTGAGAGACTCATTTTTTTGTATTCACGCCGAAACCCATTGAAATTCGCCTGTATTCATTCTTTCACTTCCACATGCTTGAGTTAAGTAGCCTCATTTTCATATTTCTTCGGGAGAAAATAAGCTTTCTCTCTCTCTTTGTGTGGAGGAGTCTTATGAATTCCGTTCGTTTCGTGTCATTCATCGAGGTCAGTATATAGTTCCTCCTCCGCATGCGGGCGTACAGCTAGATTAATGCTAGTTTCCTTGAAAGTAATATTTTCAGTATCACGACGATGACATTTACTGATAATTCATCAACACATATTCCTTATTCATATTCACAGCACGTACAGACAATGTTGCCTATATACATTATAAAGGTAGGTATAGATGGTTGGAATTGGAATGGATTTTGAATACAAAAAGTAGACCGGGTATTCCATTGACATGAAGAAATCCCCAGTTCCAAGTGATACCTTCATAAATCAGATAGTGCGGAGCGATTACCTAGTCCTTGGAAATGCTGGTTGGTGTGTGTGTGTCGGAAAGTAATATCGAGATAAAAAAAAAGTGTGTAATTAAAGGGAGAATACACACTCATTCACCGTCAGCTACTTACTATATCAGTGTTTCCTCCTTGTCTACCTTTTTATCTGATGAAAGAGAGGGAACATTAACGAACCTCTCCTGACGAATGCGACAATACATCTCGCTCTTTCTCTGAGAGGAGGAAAAAAGTGGTATAGTAGCATGTCGTGTGTTCGTGTGGTATTGCCGAAGGTACTTGTGAAGGAAAGTTGAATTCGTAGGAAACCAAATTAAATGCTTGGAAGGTAAAGTAAAGTGAGTAGCGTGTGTGTGTGTGGTGAGGTGAAGGTAGAAAGAAAAATGTGGTGGCACAGACGGAGAAAGTAGAGAGAGAGAGAGAGTAAAAAACTTATGTACACTTTTATTCAGTCCATCTTCAAGTAGTACTTAGTGCTTGAGTTTTTCCAAGTTTCGTTCGTGGAAGGGGAAAAAAGTGTTTAAATGATGCCCTTTTTGTATCAGAGACAAATCTTTTGGCAACCACCCCACTTCTCTTTCTCTAATGTTTCAGCCAACCTCCCAAGTGGAGACCCCCATTCGTCTTTGTCAATTTAAAGACTGGTGACATCTTTTCTCTCCTCTCGTTTCACGGATGCCAACAAGCCCTCTATAGAGGAGAGAAAACCTTTTGTGGATGTATAGAACTTTTTTTTCTGTGTGTGTGGTGGAGAATTCGCTCAGAGCAGAGTTGGCGTACGCGACCCGTAACATAACCGTGTGGCATTTTCTCTCCCTTTCCCTTCATACTCTCCGTCTTCTCCATCTCTTTCACTCTTCTTCACACACGGAAAGAGAGATCTTGCCTTTAAGTGGGATTTATCTTGAAGGGTCTGGTTTCGGTCGGTGAGTCTCATTGGAGATTAAAATCACAGTTTCTACCCGCGTTGAATGACAATGAACAATGTTTCACTTAAACAAGTCAAACCACTGATAAACAGCACCTTTTGTTTATACTCTGAAACAAAATGCGAAGGCAGCTAGAGAGCTGCATGTAGTACACATCCCATACGATTAGCTAAAGTAGGGAAGCATAATGTATTGGTTTGATTCACTCCGATAAATATACTTAACTATGTTCATTACTCCTTTCTAGACACTTTTCCTGCAACTTTCTAAATTCACAAAGTGTCGGATAATGAGCGCTGCGGGAGCCGGCGAACCTGTTACGATTACGAGGTTGAATAAATCTAGTTAAAACATTAGACGGGAAAGTGATCTGAACCTGGAACTGTGACGCAACAGCAATTTAGCCATTAATTTTGTAATCTGCGATGATTAAATGATGGAAGGGGATGGAAAGTGGTCTCTGAGAGGGGGAATTTGAAGGAATTCATGTCATCACGAGATGTTAATTATATCACACTACTTTGCTTGAGTTGACCTTCCACGGGATGAGGAAATGAAATAAATTATTTATACACACAAGAGCTCTACTACTCTCTTAAAAGTCTATTGTATAAAGTCTTAATATGCTGGTGATGGCATCATTAATCATGGAAGATGATGAAATTCTTTTCACAGTGACGGGAATTATAGTGACAATCCGAGAGTGTGAAGCATCAGAATATATATATACTCTTTGTCTTCTTCGTACGAAAAGAAATCGATGCAGACATTCAAATTTAAGACAGTGAATAATATCTTAAGACTTTTATTTCATCTCTTTTATTCGTTACTATTCAAAAAGATATGCAATTGCATGGACGAATAATTCGCCTACAATTTATAGAAGATTTAATTAAAGTGGTCAGTCGCGTAGCAAGAGCATGTCGGGCCCAACCGCAAAAATTTTTTTGGGCCCCCTGTGAAAATTTTAAAAATTGTAACTAGATGGATCACGCAAAAAATTGAGGGTTGCGATATAGTTTTGAGAGTAAAACCGTCGGTTTTGACTTCGCGATTAGCCAAAGTCCTTAAAACGTTAT
>JAQFZW010000657.1:0-47944 GCA_034687055.1 Heteromurus nitidus | reverse complement strand
CTTAAAATGATCTACTCGTCGAGATCGGTCCAGAAATGCAATAAAAACAGGGGGTCACATTTTTGCCCCCCACCCCCCTGGGAGAGGTTTCCCGCGGTCGGGAGTGGTACCATTCGACTCCTCAGGTCAAGGGCTACAAAACCATGTTTTTAGTTTTCACAAATTCACCCGACCTAAAAGTAAAACCGTACCGGCTCGCTATGGCATGTCATGTAAGATGCAACACCAAATGCAAACCAGCCAGTATGACAAATCTTTAACTTCAAAGTGTTCCAACCTGAAGTCTGGCGTAAATATAAGTAAATGTAAATATTAAATATTATTATCTCATCCACATACGTTCAACGTTAATGTTTGTAGGCTCTAAAACTCACCGTGATTGCTGTCCTGTTCCGCGTTCACCGTTTCGCAAACTGCCCAACAACAAATTATCACTTTCAACACAATTTACAAATTCTCCCGTCCGTCCTAACCTCCTTGATACCACCTCCACTTTTCCGTTTTCTCCGCACAATTTTAGATATTTTTAAATACCAGTAGCAGGTAATAGTCATCAGGTAGCAGGTAATTAATTACTGAATGAGTTATTAGCTGCACTCAACGTACCTAAACCTAAATGCAGAAAGATAGAATTGTCATTGTCTCTCTCTCAACGTGTTTTTACACCACCTCCTCCACCTCCTGCTTTATCACAATTAATTACTTTCAACTTTTAAATTCTAAACATTCACATTTCACAGCTTGCTTGTGTTTGCACATCCACCATCTGATCTGATGTGTCCCTTCTCAATTTTCTCCCGACGATGGATAATGACGATGCTAGTGCACCTGTGACTTTTCTCAGAATGATGCGTTGTTGTTGTTTGTGGTTCTCGAGGAATTATCCGATGATCAATGCGCTCATCTCATAAAATTTTTGTTTGTTCGCATCCCAAATCCCACAAAAAATCAAGTCCATTATTTGCACAAAACAGGAAGCGACAACAAAAGGGAATCACCTCTCTTTGGTCCTGGTAATATCATATCGATACTATACGATTGAGAGAGAGAAAGAAAGAAGGAATTCGAGACTTGTGCATCGAGTGGAATGTGTGGAGAGGTTTTAATAACAGCATTCCACCACAAATAATATCCCTAACATTTTAACTCCCCAACAAAAAAAACGCTATATAGACCATCCATGCATATACAGAACACAAGTTTTTTTTCGTAGAGTGACACAAGAACGCAGTAAAAAATATGTATATATGCACACATATGGAATACTTGTATAAGATTTTGTGGCTTTTTGAGAAGGGAATACGGAGAAGTGTACACACGCTTGCACGGCATGTTACATGTATGGACATATGCACAGAAATAAGATGATCGTGATGAGTATGTGTCTATAAGAGAAAATACCTATGAATACTTGGGAATAATACCAAAGAAAATCATTGACTCATATCATATCATATATATACGCTTTGACTGTGAATGTATCCTGGGAAGAAAGCATATATAGTTTTTTTTGTTAGCTTGGCTTTGGCTTTGGGATGTAGTGTGTCAGAGTTGGTTGTTTTGTTGTTTGGAATGGAATTGGAATAGATTTGATGTATGTATATGTATTCCTGTGGACTACCTGGGAAGTTGAATTGGTGTTGTTGAGTAAGGTCGAATGGAATAATATGGAATTAGGAAGCGAGAGAGAGAGGTGAAGAATGATACACTTTTGCTTGTATCTTATTTTTATGAAAATGATAGGAATATTATGAGCTATTGGGCATGCGTATGCAATGTTGGTTTTTTACCGACGTTTTGGACCTCCGACTCTTTATCTGTTTTGTGTTGAGAGAAAACATATTAACTCTCTGGGTTCTGAACCAATTTTTAACGTGACTGTAGCTGGGAATATGGGATGTTTGGGTCAAGAGTAAAAGAGTTTCCATGCAATTACATATGCCATGGTGGTACAGTTGGTACACTGACCAATAGAACGTGTGTGCATGTAGCTGAGCTGATTCATGATTGTAAGATTCCCAGGAACTTTTCATCTGAGATGAGAAATGAGAATGCTCTTGAAGGTTGTCAGAAGACAGGTTAAAAGATTAAGATTAGAGAAGGTTAAAGCTATGAAGCTTTTCTATCGTCTTTTAAAGGTGTGTATTATATATTGTTATATACATTGGGCGATGAGTATCTTCATGAAAATAATGGTAGCAGATTTAACCTGAACTGAACCGCATCCTGTATCTTTTTGGCACAAACAAATATGCATATAGATCCACACGGCGTCTTAAGGTTTTGGTACCTATATTGTAGCATTGTGCATATTTAAATATGCACATTCTTATGGACAGCACACAGCTACTCTGCATGATTGTATCAAAACTGGTGAATTGTGATGTAAGCTGTCGCCAACAAAGCTTCTTTCCTATAATTAAATGGAGTCAATGAAGGCACAGTGAAATGTTGAAAAACAACTTCGCAAACGTAAACGCTTGGCTTGCGGCCCACGAAGCCTCTGTTCTGCATGCCAAAGATTTTCACCGATTTTGCATATGATTATGAATTGGGAGAGGGATGATATCACAAAAAATCCTAGAAACTTTATCGCAAGATCTTTTAAGGGCTTTAGCAAGAAATGAAACTGACAACCGATGAGTGAGTCATGATCGTAGTTGTTCTGCCTGGGCCATGCAAAACTTCGTGTGCTGATCTGTGTTAAGTAAGTTTATGTGTATACATGATTTACACTCATATTTTCTGAATTTGGATGGGAATTATATGGAAAGGCTCCTCTTATTTCGAGAAAGTTGCATGCGTAAGACAAATTGCAAGAATGAATCATAGATTCAATGGAAATACTGGAATTAAAATAAACTATTAAAGCAGTGGATCCGAAATTTGAGAATCAGGCCTGAATGCGTACTTTACTGACAAATTCAGAGATGTAGCATACAAAGTGAACCTTTTTGCACCTGCAAAAAATACTGATATAAACTTTTCATTGGTTTCGCATCTTCCATTTAGACTGATTGCAAACTGCAGCTATATGCAAATTAAATCAGTTTTAACTCGACATGTACAGACATGGCATAAAATTATTGCACTCTTCTGGTGCCAGATAATTACAGGTACGCAAGACTGGTTCGAACTCCGATCACATCAACGCATCATTCTAATACTGAATCACAATCAATGTGATCATAAAATTTTCATATGTTTTTTGCAAATTTTATTACGAAATTACATAAATGCATCTAGACCTTTTTAAATCGCTGTTATATAGATCAATTGCTGGGTATCAATTCCAATTCCACTCGGAGTTGCGATTGCAAGTCATCTTCGGAATTGCACTTCTATCCCCGTCAGATCTAAACGCGATGATCCTTGTCCTCTGTGACGTCTTGAAGAAATGAAATCGAGAATTGCATGTTTTTGATTTTGTACAATTTTTCAAGTAATTTACGTACAGTGCAGCAGTCAATTACAATATCTAAATTATGCTGATTTACATCATAAGCTAAAGATACCATCTTAAATTTATTCTACCAAACACCATATTACCAATCGTACTCATAAAACTAATCATGAATCCCGTTCGTTTAGTGATGAATTGAGTTGAGGAGAATGATAAAGATCATATTGATTCCTACTTTTTAGTACAAGTGGTACGAAGGAGTAAACCGTTGCACGTTGCACAGATTGTAACTTGCTATAAAGCCCATAAAAACGAATTACATTAACATGTGCACAATACATTACTATGTGCATTCTATTCACTTCCCAACATTCTTTATGTTTAATTTGCTTGATGGAACATAATCTAAAAATTATTGACCTCGATCGCATCATATGTATAATTTGACTTTTCGATACGACACGCACATGCAATGATACATCGTATCAGTAATCTTCGTTTCGATTACAAAAAAAGTTGTTGATTTCGTGTTATCATTTGGAGGCAGTACTCGCCACAGTACTGCTGATAATGCACTTATGAATGAAGTCGTCAATTCGCACAAGACTTCTTGCTTTCATTCTTCGAGTTGTTTGTCGCTTATGAGCATATCGGACATGTAGTTTCTCACTGAATGTATCTAAACAAAAAGTTTTCTCTCTCTCACTTAACTTGGTTTCAAATCTGTATTACCACTTTTATATATATTTCATTCTCGTTCCAGAGAACACTTTATTGTGGACTGGTCTCAACGATTTAGAGGGTGAATATATTAATATCGTACAGGAAAGGGAAGGTCTCCCAATTAACTTTGGAAAGATGCGTTCAGCATTCCGCCATTCCCAAATGGGAACATTTTTTCAAGTTGAACCTCAAATGGGCAACCCTTTCACAGGAGACAAATTTCTTCAGCGTCTCCTACAACGATTACTACCTGCAGATGTAAGCTCATCTCACTCAACGTACGGCGACGGTGATCCTGATTGAAGTTAATCCGAAGTGTAAAATTAAAAATCTAACCCATCTTGTTTATCCGGCATTTCAGATCTTCGCCGACATTCATGCAGACTTGACAAGGTTGGGAAAACGGATAGAAGAGGAGATCGAACCTCTTGGAATAGAATGTGAAATGAATGAGCCTAAACTAGTTCAAATTGATGCATGGGGCAAAAGAGTGGACGATGTTGGTAAGTATATCTTTTCTCCGACCAAACTGACCGCAGATTAACGGTTTTGGTTGAAGAGGTGCATTGGATTTCTTAATTTTTTGTTGGCATACAGTTACATGCACCGCATGGAAAAGAATGAAACAAATTTCTGCAGAGGAAGGAATTGTTGCTTCTGGATATGAGAGAAAATATGGGGAATACAGCAGAATATTCCAGTTTGCCAAATGCATAATCTTCCATCCTAGCTCCGGTTTGTACAGTTGCCCCCTGGCGATGACGGATGGGGCTGCTAAAACATTGGAAGTAACTCACAATCAGTTATCTATTCTATCGTGGAGGCATATGCACTTATTTATTGAAAGAATGAGATCACAGTGGTTATGATGAATTTCCCACAGGTTCTGAAATCACCAAAGTATGCTGAAATATTCTCCAGGCTAACCTCTCGCGATCCATCCAAGTTTTGGACTTCTGGACAATGGATGACAGAAAAGCGAGGTTTCTTATGAGAGCATTAAGATTGTTTCCAATTTCCACCTTGTGTCTTGGAGGAGCTATACTTATTGTTAGTATGCATTTCGTGATAAAAATAGGAGGGTCTGATGTTGCCGACGGTACGGAAACGGTAGCGGAAAAGCAGTCTGATGGAACATACAAACTGTACGGGTACAAGTGGTTTTCCTCTGCAACTGACAGCGACATTTCGTTAACACTCGCAAGAATAGTTGATTCAAATAATCAGACAACAGAGGTTAAAATACATTCGCCCTTTGGAGCACACAAAAGACGTAGAATGGAGGAATTTAATTTTTTAGGACGTATTTTATTCTAGGGCACATTTGGATTGTCCATGTTCTTGCTAAAAACTAAGAAACCCGATGGAACATTGAACAACATTCACGTAATGAAGTTAAAAAATAAATTAGGAACACGTAGTCTTCCCACAGGGGAGCTTCTTCTGGACGGCACAGAGGCGGAATTGCTTTCTGAGCCTGGTCGTGGCGTTGCATACATCTCAAACATGCTTAATATTACAAGGCTGCATAACACGACTGGAAGCATATCTGCAATGAGAAGGTCAAATATATAAATCTAATTTAAGATGTAATTACATAATTTCCTTCATGCTGATTTGGATATCTGATTTATGAATTGTGATTTGCAGGATTGTTTTCCTTGCCAGGGATTACAGTAAGAAGAGATCCTGTTTTGGTTCGAAAATCTCAGAATACCCTCTGCACTTGGATACGATTGCCGATATGGAACTGGAAGTTCGAGCAGGGACCGTTTTACTTTTCGAACTTGTTCGGTATGAAATGAAATGTCGAGAGAGTTTTTCGAAGATAATTCTGGCTATGCATGATCATGAAGGCAAATAAATACGTGACACTTCCCTTTGCAATGTCTTTCATTATAGGCTTCTGGGCCTCCAAGAAACTGGTAAAGCAACGGAAGAGGAAGTGCTAATCTTTAGACTTTTGACTCCGGTGGCAAAGTTATTTACTGCAAAGAGATCGATGGGAGTTGTTACTGAAGGATTAGAATGCTTTGGAGGACAAGGGTACATCGAAGATACTGGGCTACCTGCGATTTTAAGAAATAATCAGGTGCAATAATCATTTTACTGGCAAAAGACGAAGTTATCTCCTCTGTCGGTGGCGCTTGCCCATGATTATTGCAATGTTGTAATTATGTACTAGGTTACACCAATTTGGGAAGGAACGACAAATGTTCTTTCACTTGATATGCTCAGGGCTGTGGCAAAATCTGAAGGCAAAGCCTTTATATCCTTAAAAAGCGCATTGAGTAGGCGTTTGGAAGCAGTTGTTTCGAAAAGGCCGGAGTTTAAGCTGGATGCAGAGCGCTTACTTGTGGAAATGAGCACTATTATGGAGTTAGCATCCAAGTTTGAAGTATGCACAACTCCACAATAGAACGGTTCAACTTAAAACATGAATATTATACGAAATGTGTGCTTGTCGCCCTTCCAGGTTAGCGAAGCTATGGCTCGGGCACGAATTTTGGCATTTTCCGTCGGAGAAATTGCTACAGGTACAGTATCTTATAGCCATACATATAAATTGCATGTTTCAAGAGTACTGGGTTGATAACTTTCGAACATTCGTTGGATTATGCACGACTTTAAAGGTATGCTGCTACTCGAACAAGCTGGGGACACTGGATCTTCAACGGACACTGTGGCAGCGAAACGATGGGTTCTTAAACTTACAGACGTTAGAAAACGATTGACTCAAGCGGATCCAGTGAATAGCACGAATTCTTATGATTTGATATACGATGGATATTTGGAGTCAAAGCTATAGGCACCATTTCAATTCGTTGAAAGTTCCTTCTTTATATACATTTACATTTAAAAGTAGTTAGCTTTATTGAGTCAACTCATCACAAAAATATTCGTTGTCCGTTCATTCATTTTTCACTTATGCTTTGAAAGAATCTATTCATTAATAATCCATATTCATGCATGAAACCTACCTAGGTGCATGTTGAGTTTCATTTCTAAAAGTTCATAATAAAGTGCATAAAATTCCTACCTAAATTGTAAAAAATTATCTTTTATCCTTTTATCCCCTACTCCATTATTTCTTTGTTGTCAAATGCTGTCTGCTTGGCCATTTCCGCCAGTGCAACTCTTGCTGGCATTTTGATAGGTATAATATCTGAAAAAAGGAACGAAGATGACATTACTAAATTACTAATCTTATATCTTATACCTGTACGTAATTAATGACATTTATGGCTTTATGGGTTTAGACTTTAGAGACAAAGGCGATCACAATATTAAATTTTACCTCTGAGAAATTCCATGTTATCATGTTTATGCACGACTTCTGCAAGATTTTTGTACTGCAAACTTTTGTTTCCTTTTGCAGATCTGTACGCCGCCGTTGATAGGTGATCAATAAACAATTCCTAAATTAACGGAACATTCAAATCAAATCGAGCATTTAATTTTCTATTTTCTTTCCGGAGTCAATAGAAGTTTGTGCTGTCTGCAACATAAATGAAAACGAGTGCAACAATTACCGTGGCTTTTGTAATTAAAAACACTGAATCCATTCCAATCGCCTCAATTTCCGGCGACGACTTCATTATTACCTTCACCTTCGTCTGGGGAAGAACTACATCGGTTCGAAGTCTTGTCGATTGTCCTCCACTCGTTTTGTCTTCGCTACTGCCTGGAGCATGACCGGAAGTGGAACCTATCGATTGCTTTTTACTAGCCTTTTCCGATGCCATGTTTACAAAAAGTACTGGAGCGAGAAATCCTACACAAGAAACTGGAGAAACCTCTACGTGTTTCAGGTCAGATGCACCCTTTCAAATAAATGCTTTCGGTATTTAGTGTTTCGATTATCTTTCTTATTATGCGTCTCCTCTCAACTCTTAACTAATTTTGCAAAATGTAAACACATAAAATTAGGAGAGTTTTTGTATACAAACAAAATAAATTGACAATGACATTGTATGAGAAACTTGGGATATGTGATCCCGCTTCCAGAGTGCTCCAGGGGCACCATAGACAAACGTACTTGTATACAGGCTGTGGTGAACTTGAGATTCTCCTCTCATTTCTCAACCTCAAATTGCACATTTCACATTTCTGCTTTGCATTTTTGTGTTTTGCACATTTTTTGCATACATTTTGCCATATTTTTGATGATTAATGATAATGACAATGACGAATAATGATATTTGGTAATTTTGGTATCGTTGAACAACTTGTAGTGATCATCGCTTCTCCAGGATTGCAAATTATTCGCACTGATGAAAATGAGATTCCCATATCTTCTTGAATGCAACAGGTTCCGATCCCAAATTTCCAAATTGGAATTTCCGAATTCCAGTGGATTTCGGATCGGATCGGATATGATTTAATTTAATACGTAATTTACGTAATAAGATAATATATTCTTCGGAGAAAGTACACTAGAATCTGTCGCTCGCATTCATTTTTTACTTTATTTTATAATCACAACATTTTTGCAACAATTCATTTTGTTGTGTCGTACTTATAAATATGAGCTTTCAGGCATGAATTTTTTTGCAGGGTTAGAAATCCTTTGTTCGGGAAGCCCGGTCACAGTTACGAACTAAACACAAAAATGTTAAAAGTTGGAACAAAGTGACTTTTTTGTGAATTTGTGGATTGTGGTGGACATTATGCAATGAGCACATGCATATTATATTTTAAGAGTTGCTGTAAAAACCGAGCTTATTCTTTTTTTGAATTGCCCTACATTTACATTACAATATTATGTTTCCTTAATTTTTTGTATTACAGTCATAAAATGTACTTTTTAATAATATGCAGCTGAAAAAACTACATATTAAAAGTGTGCTATCACATGTAACGCTTTATGCTTTCGCCTTTAACATAATTTGCTACGCTTTTGTCTCTCTCGTTTTTGGAAGAATTCTCCAGCTCGCTGTGTGTGTTCAAGCATCAATAATGCCATTATGCATTACAACTATCAAGATTTTATAGCATTTTATATTAATTATCTTTCCTATAAGACCTCCATTATCTCCAGCTCAATTTGGCAAATTTCCGTGTTGGATCTCTTCTGTCTGGTCTGGCTAGATTGCTTGAATTTTGTTTGCATTTCTACGAATTCTACAATATGCGTTCCTAAACATACACAGCCTCCACCTGCAAGCATTATCAATCGAACTTTTTAAAGAGGTAAAGTAATTATAAAAATCCTACGGAAGAAGTAAAAATTGATACTAACTCCTAAAATAAACCTACACCCATTCCCCAAAAAACCCTTCACTATGACTAATATGATAGGACCAACGTACATGTCTTGGCATCTTGCTTCTCATCTCTGGACTAAACTTCATTAGATTTGTTTTTACCTAGAATTGGATGGGTTTGCGACTCGTTTTGTCTAGCCTACATGCGATAACAATAAAGTTCGCTAATAATGTACAAAGCAATAAAATACGTAATTAATGAAGGAACGTCCGACACCAGGTGAACAAGACCTGTGCAGTATATACACTTCTAGCATATCGCCCTCTAAAAAGGAACGTTGTTCATTTAAGTGGCCAGTGAACTTTGTAGTAAAATATACAAAACGAAGAGAATAAAATTGGAATTTGCTATGAACTACAACAGAAAAACTCCTATCATCGATTGTGCCTTGGACTTCCAAATCCCCCCGTTCGAGCTCCACCTCCAGCAGATCCAGGTCCAATTTGACGGTTACTATTGGGCTGATGTCGTCTGGAATGGATTTTCATTTCGCGATCCAGCTCGATCGCTTCAAGTCTTTGGTTCAACTCCAGTTTCTGCTGAACTGCCAACTTTAGTAATTGATTGAGAGTTTTCTTCTCCTCTTCCGCTGCGCTTAGTTGCCTCTGCAGCTCATCAACTTGGGTCGAGTATTCTTCACAACGGGCAGCGAACATGGCTCGCAAACCTATGAAAATTAGGTTTAATTTTTTATGTTACTTTTCATAATCACTTTCACAAAGTTATCCGAGGAGATAGTTTTTCAGCTTTCTCTGTCAGTTTTTTTTTCAAATTTAATTCAGCTTACTTGAAAAGGTTGCCGCATCCTCTTTCAGTAGTCTCAACTCGTTCCTAAGTTTGACCATTGTGTCTGAAACGATTGTTTTCTCGGTATCATACTTGGCTTTCAGATTTGCCAAAGCTCTCTCCGCAGCCGATTTATTAGCTTTAAGGACACTTCGAAGGGCTGCGTTCTGCTCCGTTTTCGACTCGACAAGAGCTCGGTATTCTGTGAGCTGCTTTTGTATCTCCTCCAGAGTGGGTGTGCCGATGCTCTCATCTCCTGTGGCAGCTGTAAAAAGAAAGTTCATATAAATTTGATTTGATGAGTTATGTCAGAGACAACCAAAAGTATTCATTGCATTTGGCCTACCATGAGATTCCAATGTTACGATTGTGGCTTCAACCGCACTGAGGACTGTGCTTCGAAGGATTTTAACCTGATCAAGCAAACGAAATGATAATATTTTATTGTGCACCATTTCATCGGAGATGTATGAATCTTTAGTTTGTCGTAATCAGTTTCACCTGCTCAGAGATAGTCTCTACTTGTTTAGTTATTGTCAGATCCCCTTCCCAGTTATTTGACAAGTTTTGCGTTTTAGGCCGGAGTCTGCTCAGAAGCACCATCAAATGGTTATCTCCCTGAAAACCCATAGACTTCGCTGGCGAGTTCATCTTACCGTCGCCTTTACCTATGGTTGGAGATACGTACGTTTAAAATTATATGTAACGGATCAATCCAATTAGAATCCATTCAAGCTAAATAAAATGAACTAATCATCGTACCCGTCATGTGGTCAAGCATTACACGCTGCGCTGTAACTCCCTGAACATTGCAAACTTTGTAGTAGAGATTTGCCAGCTCTTCCGAAATGAAATTCAGGTCCGTCTGCGTCGTGTCAATTGTGCGGTGAGCATCCGCTGCTGCGTCATCCATGCTTCTCATATCAATTTCCATTTCTTGTAATTTCATCTCGTAAACTAGCATCTAAAACAGTGACCAAATTACATTGTTATTAAATACCAGCGTTGTTCAAAAAGGCCGAGGCAGATTACAGTTTCAGGAGGATATATAATCTTTCTTACTTTCTCCTTTAAGTTTGTCATTTCCACCCGGAGTACACTTGCGACGTCAGAAATCAATGCGTTGTCTGACTTCTCAATCTCGATAAGAGACTGCTTCAGATTGTCGATTTCTTTAGAGGATACTGCAAACCAACCTTGGTACGTGGTGCTCACCTATAAAAATGTAAATGTTGAGCAAAGTTTGAGAAATGTTTAATGCATTTTGTGTGGTCCGATATATTTTTTTAAAAAAATTTGATTATTACCGGAGGTACAGGAACTACCGCCGCAGGCTTCTCTACTTTCTTCGATATTTCATTTTTCAGATTATTTAGAGCTTCAATATGTGACATGATGGTTGCCACTGCTGCCTGCAGACTTGAAACTTGACTCTTTCCCTTTTCCATTTGATCCTGGATCTCTTTCAGGCTCTTTGTCAGTGCATTTCTTTCTCCTTCCACGCCTTCCAGTTGCTTCTCAAGCTTTTTCATTTGATTCAAATGGATCTCACTGAACAAGTCCACTTGTTTCTCTTGAGGTCGACCTGTGTCCATCACTTCCGGTATTCTTACGTCCTCCCCTTCGCTGTCGCTTCCAATGTCGTGATCTTCATGAAGACCTCCTACTTGCCAACCAAAAATTACACAAATCTCTTAATTTGAGACTGTTCTTTTGAGCGTTATGGAGGAATGGGATGCATTAAAAAGCAACTACCGAAATTAGTTCGATCCAGATACAAATGCAACAAACAGTTTTAGTAAAGCAATACAGATATAGACATAACTTTATGCGAGAGCATGTTATTTGGCCAATAATCTATAATCTATTTTATATATAATCTATTTTAATCCAAGCAATTATTTTATATTTTATTGGCGTAATAAATTTTATTGGGGAAAGCACAAAGAAGGAGTATTAAGTGATGTTGTGTATACCTCTGAGAGAAAGTGCTAAATTAGAAAGATTCATGATCGACTCTGAATTTATTTTCGCATCAAGCTCCTTCTTGAGAGCATAACGGTTTTCTCGCTCCAGTTGTAAGGCCTCCAACGCCTCCTCCATTTGCTTTTCAGCTATTCTTTTCAGAGAAGAGAGCTCCTCAACTTGTTGCTGAAGCTCTTGGGCACTTTCAAGTAATCTTTGAATTTCATGCTTAGCCCCTTCGAACTCGACCTGAGAAGACTTTAGAACGGAAACTTGTTTCTGCAGGGAAATATTCTCTTCCTCCAAATCAGAGCAGTCTTTGAGGAGACGAGCTTCCCGGAATTTCATTTCTTTCACTTCCTTTTTAACTGACCCCTTCTCGTTAGTCATTAACTCTAGCTCCTTTTGTATCTCTCCAGTTTCCGATATCGTCCGGTCTCTTTCTGCTTTCAAACGATCTGAGAAAAGAAAGTAAAATATTTGTATGAAGAAATGATTTTATGAGACAATCAATATGAAATTAAGGACATGGGGGATTTTGTCGCATATACCTAATTCTTGTTTACTCAGTCTAAGTTCCCCCTCAAGGTCAAGAATTTGCGAGTTTAAGGAGCATTCTAAGGCTGCACTTTCCGACAACAGATTTTCCTCGTGCTGAATTCCCGAGATTTCCGTGATCTTATGTGTTTCCGTTGTTTTCGACAACGCCGACTTTGTGAGGTCCAACTCATTCTTGGTGACTTCGTACAACTCCTCCAGTTGCGAGCAACGCTCCTGGAGCTTGGAATTCTCCTCCAACAAACCCATCCCATATTTGGCAGCTTGAACTTTCTCGCTCTGTGTTTGATCTAGCTCGCGACCTAGCCGCGACACTTCCAACTTCAGCAATTCCATACTCTCCTCAGGTCTTGAGTCCGTCATCTTGCCTTCTTTTAATGGTTTAACTTGTTGGTGCCACCAGCAATCCCTAGATTATATATGTGCTGAGGAGAGGACGTCCTCTTCTTAAATATTAAAATGGAGGATACTAATGCCAGGATCTATGTACATTTAATAATATACTCCTAGAAGGGAGCAGCATTAACTCTTCTCGGTCTATTATTGTTTTGTGGCCAGAAGGTGGCTGCGTCGACGGGTTGAGAAGAGTTTTGATTTCCTCCTCTTCTTCTGCTGCACATTGGAATTTTGTAGGAATTGTAGAGTTGCAGTCAGAAAATGCAATTATCTTTTAATATTCTTACAAGCCTGCAAACAACCTTTTGCAGTTGTAATTGAATATATCGTATTCGTGTGCTTCTTCCACGTTAGAAGTTTGCGAGAAGTATCATGATTTTGTGTGGAGATAAGCCGACCGAGTCGATGTTGGAGTGATTTCACACAAAAATTGAAAGTGAGGTCTTAGGTGTTTTAAGGGTGGTGCAGCTACGCTAATGTACGTGCCAACGCCAACAATGATGGCGAGCTCTTTTCGCACAAGAGTGAAATCCAAGGAAGCCCTAGAACCACACACGTCCTGAAACAAATCATCATCACCAATGTTCAGAAAATAAATCACAATTTTACCCATATTTCATCGCTTTTCTTTTCTTATCTTATCTCTTTTTCTCTGAATGGTTCACTACAAGATTTATATTTATAGGATTTTTTTTACCCATTTCAGTTAAAATTTTCTCACCTTTAATGTGCTTGCAGCATCCGGCAAGTGACAATCCTTTTAATCTTTCACATTAAAATTAAAAGGATAGTGTGTGAGAGAGAGAGAGAGAGAGCCTAACGTGGTGTGTATATCTTTACGCTCACATCCTTTTCGCACTCGTTTCCACACTTCGTGTGTGATACAAAAGCGAGGAAAATCACTTTATTATATTTGCAGCTTAATGATGTTCGTCTGCTTCCAAACCAGGAACAAGTGGAAGTAGGAAGAGAGATGTGATGAGAATATGTATGATCACAGAGTGGATATGATGTACTTTCCCCGTTTGAAACACAATGAGATTTGGCGGCCCCTCAAATCCCCTTCCTTACTCCAGTCTGGAGAAAGTAATCTTCATTACTTCATATATATCTATCCTAACTTACTCCCCAGCCCAAAGACTTGCCACAAAAGACCACATTCCACAAGGGACAAGGAAACACTGCATTAATTTTTCACGTCTGCATTCATTCGTTACTCCACTCTGTCCTCACATATTAGTCCAAGTCCAATTTTACTAAAAAAATATATTTTGCGCTAATTCCCCATAGCTTTCACGTGTTACATCAAAAGTTGTACATCATGTTAATTGCTTTTTGCTCATGATGTGATAACTGATGAGATAAGTACGCGAAATGCACACAAAATAGTACACAATTTTACATGTTAACTATCTGACTCGTTTATCAGACACGAAACCAGCACATAAAATACTTTTGGTACTAATCGCAGACACACGCAACTAGAATTTCAGCTCAAATTCATTCGGTACCTTAAAATTATTACTCTGAACTAAAAGTCAATAGTAATTACTCGCGAGTCGATGAGGGGATAATTTCATGCGGTGTGTGTCTAATTTTTTTTCTTCTCTTTTCATTATTATGCAGTTGCATTAATATATTCTCTTAGTATGCACATACTCTTTTTATTATCCTCTGAGTATTATTGTTGCATGCAGGAATATATGATGGTCATCACGACGATGATCTGCGATCAGTAGCGGAGTACAGGAAAATATGTACTACAATGTGAGTATAGAGCCGCATTTAAGTCGGGAAACCGACAGGTAGATGAACTGTCTTTTATTTCTTGTAGGCACGATAATATTACTCTGCATTTTACATGCTCGCTTACATACAGGCACACATAATCATTGGATCAGTGGTGGTGATATTGCTTGTTCGTCAGAGCTCAATGTTACCCTTTGTACTCACCCCGGCTGAGAAATAACAACACATAATATTGAATATACCAGCAGCAGACCGTTTTCAGTTCTAGCATTCTCTCAATTAAACCCTTTTCCCATATCCTGAAGTCTTCGTCGTGGTATTATTGAAATGCGTCTCTCGTTGTACTCCTACAATGCACCAGACACCACCGTGAATTCAATGAGCTCTCCTCTTATCACTTTTTATCCTCACTCACATTCACACACATCAAAAGTGAGCAATGAGCATATATGAATGATATGTGTGAAGAATTATGCTTTTACGTATATTACACATGAGTATAAGGCACACATTTTTCGTGTCGTACATGGGTTAAACATAATACATGAGACATGTACACAACATATATGCACATCCCTTTCGGACCGTGACTTTTTCATATTCTCCTGCAAATGATCAGTTTTGCTTTGTTTCCTTCTTTTCAATTCTGGTCCTAACTCCTAACAGCTTCCAAGCATGTATCACTCTCAAAACTGTGTGGTGGTGGTGTGCAATGCAGCTATTTACGGCTTTTTCGATGGGACCATGAGAGACACAAGCAAGAGCTTTGAGCTTACTTCCATCCCTCACCTTAAATTTCTTTCACGCAGTCTAACTCAACTATTTTTTGGCTTGCTAAGACTGGATGTGCTGGAGAGCGAGAGAAACATAGTTTTGCAGAGAAGCATTGTTAGATTTTCTCTTGCATGTATGTGCAGGTGACGGAAAGGGTTAGGCTGAAAATGAAATCAACATACCTTAATAGCATAATGCCACGAAACTTGATGTTATTATGTATTGACAGAATGCACGCGGGACAGGATTAGGATGTTGCATACCTTCTTTTGGAATAATATTGTAAATATAAGAATGTGCATTTTAATTTCGTAAATAACGGAACGGGGAATAATTGGTTGTGATTTTTGTGACATAAGAGTATAATGCATGAATTAACATAGTTATTTCGATAGATGATTTTTACGTTAATACTGTGACACTGAGCTCGAAATAATAACTTCTGATTTGAGGAAGGGTTTGCAACCAATCACTGTTTCAAAATGGTACTGGTCAGTTCATTTTGGACGCCATGCTTGTACTACGACAACGTGATAAGCGCTGTCAAACCGATTGCTTTCTACACGGCGGTGAGCAACTCGAGAGGACATATTATGATTTTATTTGCATTTTCATGAAAGATATTTGTGAACTCGTGTAAACTAATAATGGATTTTGATCCTGACATTTTTTCATGGTACAGACGGCATCAGCACTTTTCATTATATACACCGTTTATGTAATGACAGGAGGAGAATCCAGTCGGTTCTACACGCCTTACTTTGAAGCGGACATCCATTTTAGTAAATGTTTTGAATTTATAACTTTACAAATGTGGTTCTGAGCAATCAGATTCGAAAAATCAACATATATGGGTTGTTTCAAAATTATGACAATTTCTTTTCAGCACTTTTCCTGTGGGGAGGTCTTGCAATTGTATTCTTTCTCTTCTTCTTCGTTGCGTCGTACCTTCTCGTCAAAGGGGTCCGGGTGGAGATCAGAGGACTGATGCTCCCCTGGATGATATGCATGGCTGTCATAATCTTTTACAAATTGTACTTGGGATTCCACTGGTTATTCGACTACTACATCTACGTAAGTGAAAGTCCTTGTACAAACTTTATATTTGCTTTCACTTTTTAATTTTCTATTCAATTGATGTAAAATACAACTTGCCTTCACAGTTGGAGAATATTTTTGCCATGATTGTAATGTGGTTTTGGATGTCCTATCATGTAAGTTTACATATAACCCATGTTGCAATCTTCACGAGCCAAAAAAAACCATTCTCAACAACGATTATTCTTGTATTTTTAGATCTACATTTTTATTGTCATTTACTCCGTCTACCAACTCATCGCAGAGAAACAACGACCTGCGTTAGTGGTTCTTCCAGAAGCATACACAGAAAATACACTTTTCTACTGGGATGAGAATGTTTAGGAGAATATCGCATTTTATATGGATAATACTTATGTACCCTTCCAAATCACCGATTATTAGTTAAAACTCATAGCCCTAAACCTGAATGAACAAACGAGCTTTCCAAAGAAAGTTATTCGATGTCTTACTCCACATTCTCATGTATTTCAGTTTAGAAATTCACTGTTAAAA
This sequence comes from Heteromurus nitidus, assembly GCA_034687055.1. Classification (NCBI taxonomy): domain Eukaryota; kingdom Metazoa; phylum Arthropoda; class Collembola; order Entomobryomorpha; family Entomobryidae; genus Heteromurus; species Heteromurus nitidus. Next base: position 30,729 of record JAQFZW010000657.1, on the reverse strand, counting down.
ACAGAAACATTCCTGATCCACCCCGTAAACCTGTGAATCTCTCCGTCCACTTCACGTGCCAGGTGCCTTCGTTAACATATACAGCTCCAATTTACTGAATTTACACTACACTTTCATACTGTAATGATGTACATAGAATTTAACATTTTTATATCCAATCCTAAATCATACCGGAAATTAATTGTAAGTGTCAAAACTATATGAAGTATTAATTCTTGTGTTTTGCATAAGAGTTAGATGTATACCGGTGAAACAATTTTTAAACATGGTCTGTATAGTTTAAGTTTAAATTATCATTATTATCGACATCGACTGCATGGTATTTTTTGTGTTTTTAAATATGGGGACCAAGACTAACTATTGTAGCTCCTTTGGTAGATATCTCTTATATGACGAATCTCTTTATTTATGAATACTTATATTAGAAGAATTGTTTAGCCTTACTGTTCATTGCGTCGTACTTACACATTCAACGAGTATTCCTCGACAAGCATAATTTCCAATATAATTACAAACAGTCATCCTGTTAGATGATCTTTTTCTTGTGCAGCTTTTATGAATTGTGAACAAGAACAAGTGGAAATGCACTAACCAAGTTAATGCCTAATGACTTTTATTTGTAACTTATACATTTTCTTATGTTTTACTTTCACCTTCGCATTGTGTTCATGTACTTTTCTCATTTTGATAACACATATTTGAGTGGATCACTCGCATCCTTCTACTAACAATATAATTCTGATTTTCAATCTCAGCTAACAAAGAAATACATAATAGCAGCTCTCTTGATACATTTTTATTACCACAATTCAATAAAAATCTAGAATACACAAAAGTGCAAACTATGATAAAATTACATTATTTTAAGGTTTGCTTTATCTGCAATTTGAATGTCATATTTATACCAAGTATTGTTATTGTTGCATAGTCCTGCCGAAATTAATAAAAATAAATTTCCATCAGTTTAAAAAAGTAAGTGAAAGTACACTTGTAGAGAAAGTTGGCAATGAGAACGGTGAAAGCATTTTTTAATCATGTACAACATTTTTATGTATATTTCTTCAACTGTATGCACGTTAGTATATGCACCAGTAGTGAACTGGATCATTTGCATAAATTTGTGCTTCTTGCTATATAGGTGTTCTGTATAACATGCAGAGAGACTATGCATACGCGATGGCAATCCACTTTGCTCCGTGCCTCTGTGTGCCTATAACACGAAGCCGGCAACTTCAATATTGTGCTTATGCATAGCCGCAATGACAATGACAATTCAGTTTTGTTTCTCAAATATACACAAGCCCAAAGCTTATACTCTACTTCTCGTTTATCGTGTACGAAATAATTTTTTGTGTTTTGTTTTTGTCAATTCATCCTGAAACGAGGAAGACGTAAACAGTCGCCAATTTATAGTTCGAATTCATCACGAAAATTTTGCAGTTATCGCTGTTATTAAGTAGGTTTCAGTGATTCTTTGAAAATGGCGACTGGTTTAGCCCCGGAAATCCCAACTGGAGGATTTAATTTTGGAAATTTTCAAAGGTTGGACATTTGATGGCAAAAAAATTAGAGCACATTTCACATTTTCCAATTATTAAAAATAATCTAGATATTTAAATAGGTGTTAATTTTATATGTGCTGTGGTATTTCCCCCCTTCACCCTTAGAAATCTTGCATTAGAAGTCCAAGGAATTTCACCACCGAAAGCAGTGAAGACTGGAACTACAATTTGTGGTATAATTTTCAAGAATGGCGTGGTTCTGGGCGCTGACACTCGTGCCACTTCGGGCAATGTAGTTGCGGATAAAAATTGTAGCAAAATTCATCGCCTTGCTCCAAGGATGTTGTAAGTGCAATTTATTGGTTAAATGTGATATGTGATTGTAAATATTTGCAATATAAATGAGAGGAATAACACAAGATCGTAAAAATTATTGTTTTCTATTCTAGCTGCTGTGGTGCCGGAACTGCTGCGGATACGGAAATGACCACCCGAAACATTGAATCGCAACTTGAACTTTTGCGATTGAATATGGGCCGAGAAGTTCCAGTTGTAGTTGCTAATCGTTTGTTGAAACAAATGCTCTTTCGTTATCAAGTAAGTTAATATTTACTTAATTTATGAAAACTGAAAATATGCAGAAAAAACTATTCTAGTCAGCTAAAATGTCTCGGTTCTCAGTTAATCAATGCGATTTTCCTATTTCTACAGGGATATGTTTCAGCGGCCTTGGTTCTTGGAGGAGTTGATAAATTCGGGTCCCATATTTACTGTATTTATCCACATGGATCTACTGATAAACTTCCATACGCTACAATGGGATCCGGCTCACTTGCTGCGATGTCTGTTTTTGAAAACGGATGGGAACCAGAAATGGAGGTACGCATTTTATGGAAATTGAATAAGTCTAGAGGACTGCAATAGGAAAATTTGATTGATTTTATATTTTGCTGTAATTTATTTATCAGTTTTTACTTGTTATTTGTATGCACATATTGCACATAAATCGTTCAAATCAATGTTGTCATTCTCCCCTGGCGTAGTCTAAATACTAAATGTAAATTCTGTGAATATTAACAGGAGGAAGCGGCTATAAAGTTGGTCCGTGATGCAATTGCTGCTGGAATCATCAACGATCTTGGGTCAGGTTCCAATGTCGATATTACCATCATTAGACATACCGACAGCCAACCAGACATACGTCGTCCATTTGAAGAGATAGGAATCAGGGGAAAGAAGTACGTAGCAAAATTTATACAATTGCTTTTCGCTACAAATTATTTGATTTGCTATAAACAACTGCTAAAATTCAATTTAGGCAAGGAAAATACATCTATCAAAAGGGAACTACTAAGGTTTTGGACGTACAAACTATTAAGCTTGAAGTGGAAGAGGAGGAAGTTATTCAACGAATGGATACAGATGAGTGATCGCAATTTGGTGTACTGTATTAATCATTTTATTACTTTTCCAGTGCAAAGATATAAGATTCTTTTAAAATTGAAGGTGAAGGAATAATAATGTTTAAATTTAAATGTTTCATTTAGAAATAAATTGAAATGAAAATTAAATTAATATGATTCATATAATATGTTGCACAATAATGTTATTTTGTACGGGATCCCTTGCATTGCTCACTTGTAGTTATTGGTTAGCTTCATAAACACTAATTTCATAATTGTGAAGTTGTGATACGCGATGAGTATTAATCAATTCTACACACATATCTTAGTTATCCAATTGAAGGTTTTCGTGTTTCCATTCTTCATTTAGCATAATATCAAACTTTTAGCTTGGCATTCAAAATACTTCAAATACACATATCGTGCTTGGACTTTGAGTGTATGTATACACTGTATTTCAAGAACACGCAAGTGCCTATATAATGTTTGTCAGCAAAAGTTGAAATGGAAAATATTTTCGCAAGCCACGACGACTTGTCTTGTCAGTCTGTCCGCAACTCCGCAACCACCTGTTTGTCAGACGAGATTGTGTAAGATCTGTGATGGCATGCAAGCAAAAGCATGCATAAGTATGCACTTTGTATGATGACAAGTCCAAAACGCTTCAGTATTCTCAGTGATAATTAAACATGAAGGGAATGGTTATCTGGATTTTGTACTTGTTGCTAAATACTTCTCCAAATCATCTCATCGCACAGTCCGATGAAGTAGGGAGAACAGTTAACACAAGCAACTTTTTCATCGTAGATTGGGACCTGCAAAAATATTGAAACTAAAATGACTACCAGCGAAATTCTAAGAGATTTTCCGCTCGGTCCGTTGGATCGGTACCGTACTCAAGCCTCGTTTGATTGGAAAGCAATGGCTTTGGTGATCGATAACGAGGAACGGTTGAAATTTAAGGTACAGGTTTAACAGGAAATTCAGTAATTATAATGCATACCTAAAAGTGATTTTGATTTCATGTTTCACGTAATAATGTCTGAATGTAGCATAAAATATGGAAAGCACTTGAAAGTGAACCTATCTTTCTGAAATCGCCAGACGAAATGGAGTCTTCACTTGACGAAGCAAGAAACAGGACACTGGAGAGAGCGTTGAGACTCAGGGAAATCATAATTTCTGACAGTAGTGGATTTGACATTCGCATGGTATAACACAACAAATTTTATTTTCACTGGTAATATGCGTGAAATACATATCTGCAATCGCCTTTATCTGGCGAATAGCGTTGGGAGGTTTCCGCCATTGTCGGCCAGTACGACTGGTCTGTGTCCTTGAGGTATGCAATCCTTCAAGGCTTTTTCAACAACGCCGTCCGAGGCCTGGGGACAAAGAGGCATAACAAATACATCGATGCTTCTGAAAAACAGGAGGTCTGCCATGAATTAATAGACTTTATAGGTGTTAAAATGAAATTTAATTATGATGTTCTAATCTCTTCAAGCTATTCGGATGCGTGTGCATGACGGAAATCGGTCATGGAACAAATCTCAAGGGTCTACGCACAAGGGCCACATTTGATTCTGCAAGGCAAATTTACACTTTACACACTCCAGATTTTCAGGTAGCACATCTCTTGCATTAGGAATAGCCCTGGAAAGGTTTTACTTTCCTTAGAATCATGCTAAAAATTGTGACTATCGTTGGATTGCTATTATCTCTCAACAGGCAGCAAAATGCTGGGCCGGAAACTTGGGTGCGTTAGATATAATTTTATAAATTGGAAATTAAGTAAGGTGTGTACCGGTGAAAGTAAATATATTTGTATAATATGCTCTCTTTTATGTTCATTAGGGAAAACTGCAAACTATGCTTATGTAATGGCTCAATTATATACTCCTGACGGTGCATGCCACGGCCTTCACAGTTTCGTTGTTCCGATACGTGATTCGCAATTAAATGTCTATCCGGGTGGGTATAATTAACTTTAAATGTTCTTTGAAATATTGTATGAATGTCCGAATCGTACTAATTCCAAGATTCTGATCTAATGACAGGTGTTATAATTGGCGACATGGGCCCAAAGGGAGGGCTGAATGGTTTGGATAATGGGTACTTAATATCATTTAACTTCAAAAGTCTTAAAAAGGGGGTTATGTCCTGATATCTTGCAAGAAGTTTGTAAAATTTGCTACTTTACATAAAGGTTTATGATGTTCGATAACTACACCATTCCGAAAGAGTCGCTCCTAAACAAAAATGGTGACATCACTGCAGAAGGGAGCTACGTCACCCCATTCAAAGATCCTAGCAAGAAATTCGGTGCATCCTTGGGAAACTTATCGGGAGCTCGAGTAAGCATAGTCAACTTGTGTAATGCGAGCCTCTCCAACGCTATCACAATCGCTATCCGCTATGCAGCGGTTCGAAAGCAGTTCGGAAATCCAGGAAGTTCTCAAGAACTACCTGTTCTGGAGTACCAGCTTACACAGTGGCGTTTAATTCCATACCTTTCCACGGCGTATGTACTCAAGCACTTTAGCTCATTTCTGATGGAGAATATGATTGAGTTTGTGCTAAGCCAGCTCAACCCCGACTTTGATCAAGAAACTAAGGCCCTGTGGGGAATGGAAACCCACGCAGTCTCCAGCTCGGCGAAACCAATCGCTGGGTGGCTGGCGAGGGATGCGATTCAAGAAGCAAGGTGAATATTGATTGACAAATAAACTGAAAATAGTGTGAGTTGGATGCAAAAATTAAATGTGAAAAATTTGTAGAGAGACATGTGCTGGGCATGGATATTTGAAATGTGCTGGAATTGTCCAGCTCCGAGAAGACAATGATGCCTTTCTCACTTTCGAAGGAGAGAACAATGTTTTAATGCAGCAGACGAGCAATTGGCTCATTAATCTGTGGAATGATCCAAAACGGGACTCAATTGCAAAGCAAAGTAAACTTGGATCCTTGACATTTCTCCTGAACGCGGATCAGAGACTACGAAAGAAGTCCCGAGCTAACAACATTCAAACTTTTCTTAATCCAAAACTCGTCCTTGAAACATATAAATGGCTTGTTTGCCATTTACTCCGCTCAACATCAGAGAAATATCATGAATTGTTGACGTCCTCCGAAGGACAAGATAGCTTCGCTGCCAGGAATAATTCACAAGTCTTCTTTGCCAGATCACTTTCCCTGGCGTACATTGAGCATTTCATCCTGGAAACCTTTTACAAGGGTTTGTGCACCAGACCTGGCATTCCGGAAAACATTCGCAACGTCTTGACTAAGATAATGGTTCTATATGGCTTGTGGAGTTTGGAGAAAGCTCATTTAGGAGCTTTGTACGAAGGTGGCTACTTTCAGAGTTCACAAGGAGCGTCCAAGCTTATTCGCGAAGCAATCATAAAACTTTGTGATGACCTGAAGCCAGATGCGGTTGCATTGGTTGATGCAATTGCACCATCGGACTTTGTCCTCAACTCTGCATTGGGTGCTTCGGATGGCCAAGTTTACAAGCGATTAGAGCAAGCCATGTCGCAATATCCGGAGTCATTTGCGAAGTCGTCGAAGTGGGCGGAATATTCTCGCCGACTAAAATCCAAGCTGTGAGCTGTGATAAAAACCAACTTGCAAACACAAAATATGTAGTTTAAAATGTTTACCAATGCTTTCGAATTTATAAAAATGATTGAAAAGTAAAGCAAGTTACAAATTCTTGAGACTGAGGGTGTTTACATATACATTACACATTTCTTTACATCAACATAGGTACTCCAATGTAAGATGATCGTTGCCTCTAATAATCATAATTATCACACGTAATCATATCGCGAAAGTCAGAATTTCATGGTGCTTGGTTTGGACTCTGGACTGGCGCCCTGTTGAGATGGAAAAGCTGAAGAGTGTTGGATTGGATTGGATGTATGAGAATCTTGCATATGTGAAATCAGTGACTGTGAGTGAGAGGCTGAGCTGTTTGTGCTTGTATCGTAACAGGAATTTCTGAGTTTTCTGCATCATGCATCATGCCATATGAGATTAAATGACAGGCCGATGTTCTCAGGGTTGTTTTTGTTGTATGAAAATGTATTGGGTAAACAGACAGGTATATATAAAAACTGATCTTTCATCATGAGCAACCTTTCATAAGCAATCCGATCATAATCATCTGTCTGCAGAAATGAGCTCGCTTGGCTTGGCACAGACATCCTTTGAATAAAAGGAGTTACAGATTGCCAGTCAAATTTTTGTACTCAGTGCATAACAACTTAATAATTGTCAAAATGGCCAACAACGACACTAGCACAGATTTTCTACAGGATTTTAAACCTGGTCCTTTGGATGTCTACCGGAAGAAGGTATCCTTTGATTGGAAGGAGATGGCTGTGACAATTGAGAGTCCGGCTACATTAAGGTTTAAAGTAAGCAAGAATTTTCAAATGGTATAATCCCGCATGTCCTTTGTGAATAGAGTGTAAACCTATACATAAATTGCTTAATGCACGCAGCACAAAATTTGGAACACCTTATCGGAAGATCCATTATTCGCCAGAACAAAGGGAGAAATGTCATTTGAGGAGTATCGTAGCATTACCTCAAAAAGAGTGCTAAAGCTTCTGGAGTATGATTTTCTGCCGCAGGAACAAATGCTGGCAGCTCCAAATCTAGTAAGACAAATTTTCATGTTTTCACATAATAGCTTCCTTGTGCGGATGCACATAAAAATTCGTCCAAGTTGGTTTTATGAAAAGTATGTCAAACGTTCCACCTATTTTCAGGGGAGTGCTCTCTCGGTTGCTCTGCAGGAATACGACGGATCCCTGGCTGCGAAACGTGGTATAATCACTGATTTCTTCACGAATGCAATCCGAGGAATGGGAACTTTCCGTCATTATGATTATTTAGAAGCAGCAGCCAGCGGCAAGGTTGCCGAATTTTTTTACCCTTATGGATTTTGTCGTATACTTCAGAAACAAGAAAATTTGAATGAATACTTTCATGAACTTTAGATCTTTGGATGCGTAGCTATCACTGAAGTAGGTCATGGTTCGAATGCTCGTGGCTTACGGACAACTGCAACGTACGATCCAGAGACTCGACAATTTATTCTCAACACTCCAGACTTTTTGGCTGCCAAATGCTGGCCTGGGAATCTAGGTAGAATTCTATTATTCATCTAGATTTACGCGAAACAGGACATTTTGATGATATATTTGAAAATTTTCAATTTAGGAAAATCCGCAACGTATGCGTGTGTGACTGCTAAATTATTTACACCGGATGGGGAATGTCATGGTCTAGCCAATTTCCTAGTTCAGATTAGAGACCCGAAGACGATGCTTCCTTATCCAGGAATAAACATCTCCGACCTAGGGCCAAAGATTGGTCTCAATGGACTAGACAATGGGTACACAACAAAATAATCTAATCGTTACGAATGAGCTCTGGACTAAACTTGCTTCATTTATTGCAGGCTTCTTATGTTCCACAACTATTCCATCCCAAAGGATGCTCTCTTAAATAAAACTGGAGATGTCACCGACGAAGGAAGATTCGTCTCATCAAAGAAATTTAGCGACCCTTCAAAGAGGTTCGGGGCTTCGTTAGGAAACTTGTCTGCAGCGAGGGCCGGTCTCGTTCCGATGATTGCTCAGTTGATGTGCGATGCCTTATCGATTGCTGTTCGCTATTCCTGTGTTCGCCGTCAGTTTGGTCCCGTGGAGGATCAAGAACTTCCTGTGATAGAGTATCAAACTCAACAGTACAGACTGATACCACATCTCGCTGCGGCATACGTTGTCAAATTCTTCGGGCACAGCATTTTTGATGAGTACGTCTTCTTCCTCTTGAATTCCTTTTCGGATCCTGACAAGGAGTCCCTTAAACTAATGGGAACGGAAATTCATGTTCTGTCGTCATCCGCGAAGCCGCTAGCTGGTTGGCTGGCAAGAGATGCGGTTCAAGAAGGTTCGGATATTCATACCATGCATATTTTTTTTATTTTTTTATGTGAAGTGGATCATTAATCCGGATACGATTTTAAATTCTGATCTTATTATTTCAGCGCGAGAGTGCTGTGGAGGATTTGGCTACCTTAAGTTTTCTGGATTAGGGACTCTGAGAAATGACAATGATGCTAACATGACTCACGAAGGTTGGTGTCCCTTTTGGAAGCAACATTCTCTGTTCGTAATTTGTGAAGCCATTTTAAGCAACATTGTAGTTGTACCCATTTTAATGTTTCAGGGGAAAATCATGTGCTAATTCAACAAACTAGCAATTGGCTACTCAGCATGATGTCAAACAAGTTAAATAATATGATTCCGGAATCACTGTCAACTCCTTTAAACACCCTGACATTTCTCCAAGAATGGCCTAATTTATCTAGTCTCAAATTCACAGCTCAAACCATGACCGACGTGATTAATCCTTCGGTAATACTCAAACTGTACAAATGGTTGGTCTGTAGAATGCTTCAAACAACGAAGGAAAAGTATGACGCTGTGTTTCAGCAAACGGACAGCGCATTCAGTTCGAAAAACGAATCGCAAATCTACTTTGCTAAAACTTTGTCCCTAGTCTTTATTGAGCACTATATTTTGGAGCATTTCTGGTTGAAACTGTGTTGCAAGCCGGACTTGGAGACGAATATAAGAGCAGTTCTTACAAAGATTATGTGTCTTTATGGCTTGTGGAGTTTAGAGAAATATCTCACCACGTTTTATCAATGGGGACTTATGGGAGGTCCTCGAGACGCTGATTTGATAAGGGAAAGTATACTTTATCTATGCAAAGATTTGAAAAATGAGGCGATAGGGTTGGTAGACGCTGTTGCACCGCCAGACTTTGTCCTTAATTCCGTGCTTGGAGTTTCCGACGGAGAAGTTTACAAGCACCTTCAAAACAGCTTGTTGCAGGTACCTGGCGCTTTTGAGAGGGATATAAATTGGCAGCTCATCTCAAAGCGATTAATGTCGAGTAAATTGTAAATTAACGGTCGTGTCCAAACAAATCAATAAAATATGTTTTATCTCTGAAAAGTTGTCACTTCGAGTTATTTAAGCTAATGGCATAAACTAAATTACTAATGCATGAAAAAACGGTAAAAACGATATCTGTTCTGTTTATGAATGAAGGTGGATATTTGCGGTTTCTCTGATTGGTTTGGTAATATACAATATACGTAATTATCATGCAATGTTATATGACCCATTCATGCACAGTCCACGCTCTACCATGATTATGCGAACATTTAGGATAGTGGGATTAGTCAAACCGTGGGATTTTTTTTAGTTTCTCACGAACTCATTCCAACGTCAACTCGAAGTATGTGTTAAAGGATGCATACTTTATTTCTGTAATTGCCTTTCGCATGTTTATATTGTAAACTGTAATATGGCATGTGGCATGGCTCAGTTGTAGACTTCGTTTACTCCACGCACATAGGCGTGACAAGTGACACGTCTGCATATTTGCAGATTAGATCAGATTATCTGTCTGTAGCTCCCTGCCACTCCCTGGCTCCCTCCCACACAGTCTTGGAGACATTTGTGCTGCGACCGGCTCACTCGAATACGCTTTGTCTTTGCGTGTTTTTTAGCATAACTAGTTTTGGGTTTTGGAGTTTCAATATTTTCAGACTAACTTTCCAGCGATTTGTGCTCAGAATTTAGAATTGATTTAGAATTGATAATTTACGGGTCAGTTTAGATGTTGAATTGTGTCATTCATTTAGAGAAGGTTTAAGTTAACTGTTGGAAAAATTCCCCTATCAGACCCTGTTTAAGAAGTGCATCTGGCTAAATTGATAAGGTAAAGTTTTTTCATACAAATTTTCCGTATTTCAATTTCAAGTCTTAATTAACGTGTTACTCATTTTCTGTTCTCCTCTTATGCACTTTTGCACTTTATACTCCGTACAGAATCGATAAAATCATGCCATGCGTTTATACAATTCATTATTTTTACCAAGTACGAGTATTATGTCACGTTGGAACAATGAAAGTTGATAATGGAAGATATTTAATTATACGGGTTATATGAGTCCATGTTAAAAATTACATTTATTGTGTCGCTTAAAGTTACTTTCACAAGAACGGTCCACACTAGACTGGATGCATTCAAGTACACCAGTTGAGAGTGCGAGTACGATAAAGGTTTGGAAAGCTCACATGGAGCTTCACAGAAACGTATCGTGTAAGCATATCAGCAAGTATTCATTCATGCAAAATATAGAGCAATCCATAACAAAAGCGTTCCGCTTTAAATTAACGTTACATTATATTACCATCATGATAGATATACCCTGTTTGTGTCATTCAATTTAGAAGAGTCTACCGTACATTCCCACACAATACAATATTGCACAACCGCTGTCAATGTAAGATTACGATTTATGTGGAAAACACCCTTTCATAGTTCCATGCAGTGTGTAGTGCATATATGTATCTCTCTTTCGACTACTGTTACAGTTATGCAAAAACACAAAATATAGTGTCTGAGTATAGTTCCTATATCGTCTCGTCAAATGAGTCAACATTTCGTTCGACTTGAAGTATTTATCAAGGAACAGTTGATAAACAAGCTATCACACGTCACACTACGCCAATCAGTTCATTAAAATGAGCCAATCGTTCCAGTTTTAATAATTTCCGTTCCCATTGGCATTGGAATGAACGAGTTGATTCTCTGAATGTTCCGCACGTACATAGCTCTTCCTGCAAATTAACGAATTATTTGATTATTTATTTAGTCTAAGCGAAGGCATTTAAATTATCCAAAGTTATTTCAAAAGGACTTCAACAATGGAGACTGAACTGCTTCCGGATTTGCCGCATGGGCCGCTAGATGAATACCGAAGACAGGCATCATTCGACTGGAAAAGAATGGCGCTCGTTATCGAAGATGAGAATATCCTGGCGTTCAAGGTACTTATGTAATAACTACTTTCAAGAGAATCCATAATCCCTACGTGCCAAAAAATGGAACAAGCTTTGGAAAAGATTAAAATAAAATCACGTTTGGAACAAGGTTCCCTAAGCGGTCTCTCCAATCGCGTTCAAAATCTAACCATTATTTACCATTCTTTTAGCGCAAAGTGTGGCAAATAATGGAGGATGATCCATTATTCGCTCACCAGGATGATTTATCTCTGGAAGACGAGAGGAAATTGGCAATGCAAAGAATTTTAAGGTTACGAGAATACGAATTACTTTCGGAAGGGGATGCCATCGGCGATTCAAGACTGGTATGATGACATACGTTTTATCATGCCCATTTGCAACTGTAAATCTTGCCTCCAATTTAAACTCTAAAATCCCTTAAAATAATCTCACAGATGAATGCACTTCAGACTGCAATCGGCCAATACGACTGGTCCATAGCTGTGAAGATGTGGGTCATGTATGAGTTTTTTATCAATGCTATTCGTGGAATGGGCACAGCAAAGCATTACGACTATATTGAGAAATGCTACGCAAATCAGGTAAAAACAGAAGAGCATATTCACACACCACTTTAAATTAAATATAAAACCTATCTGAAAATATTCAATGTTAAAAATTCTTTCTCAGGTATTCGGATGCGTTGCTTTAACGGAAATTGCACATGGAACAAACACGAGAGGAATGCGCACAACTGCAACCTATAATCCACAGAATCAAACGTTCGTCCTACGAACTCCAGACTTCGAAGCAGGTTAGAAAACTCATGAGGTCTACTTTTTGAATGATTTCTTGTTAAAATGTTAACATTGCCAACATTATATTATTCCTTCCTTTCCAGCAAAGGCTTGGGCTGGTGGCTTAGGTGCGTAAGATTTCAAATAGATCAATTTCCAAACTACAACTAAAATATATTACCCAAAAAATTTACCTGTAAATTTGCACAACAGGGAAATCGTCCACACATGCATTCGTCTATGCTCAATTGTACACTCCGGATGGAAAATGTCATGGTCTTCATTGCTTCATTGTACCTATCCGAAACCCAAAGACTTACGCAACATTTCCAGGGGTAAGATAGGACAGTACAATAAACTTTCCATCTACAAATTTTAATTTAACATGGCACAATCCAGCGATTATTCATTGACGTATCATACATTTAGGTGAAAATTGGTGATATGGGACACAAATGTGGTTTAAATGGTGTGGATAACGGGTAAGACTGAAAGTTTTGACAATTATGCCTGATCTCTACAAAGTAAACTTTAGACGCCTTTAATTTTATTTCTCATTTTTTCGTGTACATAATGGCGGCATAGATGAACATCATGACTATGCATAATCTCAGATTACTCAAAAAAGTGTTGATTACATGTTACAACTGAAACGAATGCTAAAATGAGTTTTCGAAATGTATTTAAACCAGGTTCATGCTCTTTGATAACTATCCCATTTCCCGGGACTGTTTGCTGAATCGAAACGGAGATGTTACTGAAGATGGCCGGTATATTACACCTTTCAAGGACCCTAATAAACGATTTGGTGAGTATGGCGAAACGCAATGTGTGTCGTATCGTATGTCTGATACTGTGTTCATGTGTTCAATCTATTTTTGAAAATGAAATAACAAAACCATTCGTTTAGGAGCATCCCTTGGAAATCTATCTGCTGGGCGGGTAGGTGTAATAAGTATGACAATTGGTCATTTGTGCACTGTGCTCCCCATCGCGGTTCGCTACAGTGCCGTCCGACGACAGTTCGGTGGAACATCGGAGAACTCTGCTTCAAGCACCGAATTACCTGTGATCGAGTATCAACTGCAACAGTGGCGTCTCTTTCCATATCTCGCAGCGACTTATGTCTTGAAAGCCTTCAGCGATACGTTCTGGGATGAATTCGTTGTCTTTCTGATAAGCCGGTTTACGGGTGGAGATGATAAGCTTGACGCGGCCACAGCGGGCTATGAAATCCATGCGATTACCTCGTCTGCTAAACCTTTAATGAGCTATACGACTCGAGACTCGATTCAAGAATCTCGAGAATGCTGTGGAGGTCGAAATCTTTCATGCTTTTTTCATCCTCTTAGTTGCATTGCGTGCTTAAATTATATGCTAAGTAAGCTGTTGTTGATTGTTAGGTCACGGCTACCTCAAATGTGCCGGAATAGGTCGACTTCGAAATGACAACGACAGTAACATCACGTACGAAGGGGAAAATGCTGTTCTCATGCAGCAAACTAGCAACTGGCTCCTGACCGTATATGAAAATTACCTGAAAAATCCTCAATCACATTCCAGCGTTACCCCATTCAACACACTCACTTTCTTCCTCGAGATGAAAAACATGGAAGCGAAGAGTTTCTTTACTCCGGCAAAGGGGGTGAATGAGGTGTACCAACCCGAAGTTCTGCTCAGGTCATACAAGTGGCTTGTATGCTGGCTGCTGAAGGCGTCCTTCGAAAAACTTCAATCACAACTTGGCTCGGGCGCGGAGAACTTCGAAGCAAAGAATGAGTCACAAGCGTACTTTGCCCGATCTTTGTCGCTAGCATTTATTGAGCACTACATCTTGGAGCAGTTTTGGAACAAGCTTTGTCTGAAGAAGAAGTCTGGTTTGGTGGAGGACAGCTTGCACAATGTCCTCACCAAATGCTTCCTCCTGTACGGGATATGGAGTTTAGAAAAGCATTTGGGAACTTTGTACATGGCTGGATATTTCAGGAGTCAGGAAGCTGGGATGATGTTGAGGGAAGCGATTTTGAAGTTGTGCCGAGACCTGAAACCCGAAGCGGTTGCCTTAGTTGACGCCATCGCCCCACCGGACTTCGTACTGAACTCGGCTTTGGGTGTGTCAGATGGGAATGTATATCAGCATTTAGAGGTTGCAATGTCTCAAACTCCGAATTGCTATGAAAAGCCGAGTTGGTGGAAGGAGGCTGCGGAGAAATTGAAATCCAAGTTGTAAGTTTGGGAAATGTATGGAGTATGGAGACACCAAATGTGTTGTGCAGACTTCAAAATTTATTTCACATTGTTACGAATATTTATTTTATTCCTATTTTTGTTGTATGCTTTTCTTTGCGAGTTGTGATATAAGATTGTTACAATGTGGTGTTCACGCCTTGTTTGCATTTAGCAATAAAATTAATTATCCAATTAAATACGTTGCTGTGATTCACCATTTCATTCTTTAATAGCTTCAATGTTTGCTGACGCTACGTACTGCTCTGCACCTTTATCGTAAGACCAATTCTTAATAAAACTTCGAGTAGCTTCCTTAACGTCTATTTTGATATTGACAAATCCTGCGGCCTCCAAACCTTCGCGTAACTGGTCGATTGGGGTTGCACCTGTTGACATAATTCGAAGGATATGAATTTGAGACCTTCATATCCTCATTTATACATGATGAATATGGTGATACATATAAAGCCTTACCTGCCATACATCCACTGTATAACTCAAGATCCTTTTTGATACTTTCTGGGAGTTCACTTGTTGCCACAATATCAGAAATGGCAACCCTTCCACCTTTCTTCAACACACGACCACATTCTTTCAGTACTTGTGGCTTGTCAGTGGACAGGTTGATAACACAGTTGGAAATGATTACATCCACAGAATTGTCTGCAACTGGAAGATGCTCAATTTCCCCCAGACGAAATTCCACATTCTCATACTTGCCCTTCTTCGCGTTAAGTCTGGCTTTGCTGATCATTTCTGGAGTCATATCAACTCCAATAACGTGACCACTCTGTCCGACTCTCTTCGCTGCGAGAAAGCAGTCGAAACCTCCTCCACTTCCAAGGTCAACGACGACTTCTCCGGGTTTTAGTGCTGCCAATGCTGTTGGGTTGCCACAGCCAAGTCCCATATTTGCTCCATCGATGACTCCCTTCACCTCATCCTCGGAGTAGCCCAGCTCAGCGTTGTATTGAATGTCAGCTTCCTTCGGAGCTCCGCAACAGCTTTTCACATTGCCGCAGTCCTTTCCTTCGCTGTTTTTCACGGCAACTTCAGCATATGCCTTGCGTACCGCTTCTTTAACCGTAACATCGTCAAGAGTTGTTTCGGTTGCAACGTGCTGTTCTGTAGGCATTTTAGATTGAAAAGGAAAAATATATCTTTTCACAAAAATATCAAAAACACTTGAACCAAGACTTGTTTCCACTCTTGTGCTTTGTCACTTTGTCACCTATGCTCCGACGTAAACTTTTGAATGGAGCATTGACGCAGCCCACATGGCATATATACCATTTTTAGTGGGACCTTCCAGAAGAAACAAGTAGCATGTAATTCAAGAGGAATCTTACATCATATTACGCAAGTTCAAGGTTATGCTTGAACCACCATTCAAACTTTTATTGCTTACAAAACAGGTCCAGCCAGATTAGGTTGGGGTTTATTGTAACAAATGAATGGAGAACTTGTTATGCAATAACTTATGCAGCAAACAAAGCATTTAATGTGTGCTTTTGTCTGTAGCTTATCTTATGCTGTCCAGCCAGAATCTCAAATCTCAATAATATGTCATCTGAAATGATGTCGCTAATTCGTTACTGTTCATCGGAGACACATATATCTTCTGCTCCGAATGTCGTATTGGAGCTGGAGCTACATAAATGTAAGTGAAATTTAGGAATATTGGAAGTTTGAAGGAGGATGACCAAATAGAATAAATTGAATCGAAGAAAAAACTCGTATGTAACAAACAATCAGTTTGTTCATTAATACTTCTGTGGAAAAAAGCAGTACACACGATCGCAATAAATATATACGAAATCCCATCACCGTTGCCTTCGTGTGCTCATGATCATCAATACTCAGCAGGACATGAGTCGCAATGCTCACATACAAGCCTGTATTGGTAAACGCTGTGTAAAGCAATATAACAACATGGCTTGCATTCCATACTCCAAGCTCAATCCCAGCATAGATTCATTGGTCTTTCACAGATGCCGGAAAATATGTGCTTGTTTGTCCTATTCAAAGCTGAAGCTGGAATGAGAGAGCGAGAAGAGCTAAATGAACCTCAAGAAATGACAGAAAGCAATGCAAAAACATGGGACAGTAGAGTGTTTTGTTTTTGAGCGAGATGCAAGCATGGTTTGATTCAGCTGCACTAAACAACAACCCAACTCCGATCAATGTCCACAAGCCCATTAATTTTGCTCACTTCTTATCACTTACAACATGATCATTAAAGTTCATCTAGCAAGTGTAATAGTTTGCAGATTTAAGCAAAACAATTTTATACGTCTGCATTGCATATAGTACTCCTATGATACGTGTTGTAAGATCGAATTACACAAACCGCATGAGTGATTGGCCGAATTCTGAGGACAGATCAAACTTATCAAAAAAAGAACGTCGCAGATACCAGTTTGATATCTGAAAATGAGATTGATTTGAGGGATAGTTATGTAGTTTTTGGTCATGTATAAGGCCATAACATCCATAAGCTGACTGAGCATTGGCGTATGTCAATAGCCTGTGTTACCAAACATGTTCTCATGCGATTACAAACATTCTATTTTAATCGCTTGCAAGAAGAGCACAGTATATGTCATAATTTGAGAAGTCCCAAATTTTCCTCCTAATTTGGAGTAGAGAGATTAATTAAGCTAAACTTGAAAATGGTTGGCGTAAAGAAACTGAAAAGTTCCGATCCCACGTTAAAAGTGGAGGATGGAACTGGATACCTTGATGACTTCCCACCCGGACCTTTGGACGAATACAGGCGGATGGCAACTTTCGATTGGAAGGAAATGAGACTGACTATCGAGAAGGAGAAGGCACTGCAGTTGAAGGTATCTTCACAAGGGAAAACCTTTAGAATGCAAAATTGACGCATGTTCAATAAAATGAATTTATTTCAGTATAGGATTTGGAACACGCTGGAAAGGGATCCTTTATTTGCACACTCCCCGACCAAGCTAACATTGGAGGAGGAGCGCACTCTAACTCTGGAACGGTTTTTCAGACTTCTGGAATATGGATTCGTAACTGAGGACGATGTACTCGAAGATCCTGGCCTGGTAATTACGCACCTTAAGCTTTTCATAGATTCGCAGTTCTTTCATCTTTATCTTGCCGAAACCATTGTAAGCTTGGAAGAAAAAACAGCTCGATATGGGTGAAAATTTATTTCACAGAATAACGCCATGGTTGTGGCCCTAGGACAATATGACTGGTCGTTAGCTGCGAGGAGAATGTTGCTTCTGGATTTCTTCCAGCAAGCCATTCGTGGTCAAGGATCGGGCCAACATCAAGTCCACGTTGATGCCGCTTCAAATCTAGAGGTATTCTCTAAAACATACAAATTGCTCCATATTATCGGGGGGAGGGTGGAATTCTAGGTTATGTCATATATCCATACTTTTTCGAAATCCCAACTTCACAGGTTTTAGGATGCTTTGCTCTTACTGAAATCAGTCATGGTACAAACACAAGAGCAATGAGAACAACAGCTCATTACGATCCTAGAACCCAAAATTTCATTCTCCACACTCCTGATTTTGAGGTATAGTTCTATTTTGATTTTCAAAGAATTTTATTTTTAATTTTTGCATTAATGATCTAAGTGATTACTTACCTACTTTAGGCGGCGAAATGTTGGGTTGGAGGCTTGGGTGAGATTTGATTAAAATTAATTTGTTCCTCCGCACGTTTGTTCCTCTGCTGGAGAAAGCATTCATTTTATGGGGTTAAATATACTTTTGTAGGCAAGACTGCAACACATTCAACCGTTTTTGCTCAACTGTATACGCCTGACGGAGAGTGCCATGGCTTACACTGTTTCGTTGTCCCTATTCGAGACGCTAAAACAATGCTGCCTTATCCAGGTATAATGATATATTTCTTCAACATGGTTCCTCTAAAATGCAAATTTGATAAAAGAAAACTATACTTATTCTTACCAACCGTTTTTTCGACAGGGTGCATTATTGGTGACATGGGTGAAAAAATCGGTTTGAATGGGAAAGACAATGGGTTCATCATGTTTGAACATTACGCTGTGCCTCGTGACGCCCTGCTAAATCGCACAGGGAAAGTTACCGAAGACGGAAGATATGTTACTCCCTTTAAGGATCCGAACAAGAGATTTGGTTCGTTCAATTTCGTTTGAAAATTATAAAATTATCATCGTATTATCTAGTAAAGCACAATACAAAACAAATTCCATTTTGTTGTAGGCGCCTCTCTTGGAAATCTAAGCGCTGGTCGTGTTGGAATAGTTAGCATGTGTGTTTCGAACATGATCACTACACTTCCGATAGCAATCCGTTACTCTGCCGTGCGTCGACAGTTCGGCTCTGACGGTACAAACAAGGAACTTCCAGTTCTGGAATATCAGATGCAAATGTGGCGTCTATTTCCATACCTTGCGGCGACATACGTGATGAAATTCTTTGGAGATCAATTGTACTCCAATTTTGTGGAATACATTGTGGATCAAATGTTTAATGATGATAAGGACGAGGTTGCGATGAAGGGGCAAGAAATTCATGCTATTTCCTCGTCAGCAAAACCGTTGGCTGGCTGGCTTGCAAGAGATGCTATTCAGGAGTGCAGGTTAGTCTTAATTAAAGCTCTGGATACTTTACTGAAATTGTCTATGGATTTAACATGAGTTTATTTGTAATTGAAGGGAAGCATGTGGTGGGCACGTAAGTTCAAAAAGAATAATTTAATTATTAATTTAAATTTTACCTCTTAATGCCCCAAAATGAGTCATTTAAATAATTTAATTATTGAAAATGTAAATATTGAAATTACTATAATAAATAATGGGGCTCATATTGGAGGCGACATTTGAGGAATAAAAAATATCTTTAGATTACTTAATTCTGACAAAATTATATTATATTTTAATTTAATTTTTTAGGGTTATCTAAGGTCTGCTGGGATAGGACAAAGGCGCAATGATCATGATGCCAATTGCACTTACGAGGTATTTCTATTTGAGAACATGTGCTCAAGTGAATAACTGGAACGTTTTAATATTATATCTCCTTTCGTATTTGTAGGGAGACAATAACGTACTTCTCCAGCAAACCAGTAACTGGCTCCTAACCGTTTGGTCGAATCCAAAACGGGATGAAATGTGGAAAAAGTCCCCCTTTGAAATATTAACATTCCTCGAAAACGCCTTGGGCCGATTATCAAGAGGAAAGTTCACCGCAAATAGCACAAGTGAAATTACACCAGAAACGATTCTGGAAGCTTACAAGTGGCTTATAACCTACTTGTTGCAATCTACATCTGAAAAATTTCATAATTTCCAAAAAGACGGGAAAGATGCATTTGAAGCCCGTAACGAGTCCCAAATCTACTTCGCTCGCACTCTCTCCCTCGCATTTATTGAGCACTACGTCATGGAGCAATTCTGGAGAAAGCTCTGCAACAACCCGGACCTTCACCTTTCTCCTAGTATCCGGCAAGTACTTGTGAAGCTCCTTCTCCTCTATGGACTTTGGAGTTTGGAAAAACATCTCGGAACTTTATACCAAGGTGGTTATGCAGAAGGGCCAGAACCTGCAAACGTCATCCGAACTGCGATCCTGGATCTTTGCCTTGAACTCAAAGGAGAATCAATTGCTTTGATTGATGCAATTGCACCTCCCGACTTTATCCTTAATTCATGCCTTGGCCGGAGTGATGGACAAGTTTACAAGCACCTGCAACTCAGTATGCTCCAAACTCCGAAAGCTTTCGAGAGGGACGAATCGTGGAAGGAGATTGCCAGTCGCCTTAAATCCAAAATCTGAAATATGTGTTGGCACATACCGTTTAGTTGTAGCTTTCGGTTAATTTATTATCAGAAGGCGAATATTTATACTCTTCCCTTGCATCTTCCTGATGTGTCAACGTAGTCCTCGTAGTCTTGTCCTGATAAGTCATACATACCAAAGAAGACTAAAAATGTGAAAAAATGTGCATAATACAATAAATCTAATAAAACCATCCTAAGAAATCTGCGATGTCACTTCCTTGAAATGGTGAAAATCCGAGAGTTATCATTCATTTCTCACAGATTGCATTGTACACTTTCAGGTGCAAAAAATGAGCAAAAGGGTGCAAGTGTGGTGAGAGAAGTTGAGAGAACAAAGCATGTGCTTTATTTCAGCACGCCCCTTTTGTAAATGGAAGAGAGAAGCGGCACCATGCTACTCTCCCTTTTGTGCACATCAAAACATCTCAAAAAGTGTCTTGCCTTTGCCACAACACCACCTACATTGCACCCTCCTCCACACGAACATGTGCGTAAAAGTAAACTTGTTTTTGTGTGGAATAAAATATGGGAATGAAAACAAGGATTAGCGAACTTGCTATTTACGAGTTTACGACTGATTTAATCTTAGATTAGCCAGCTGCTGTGTATTTGCACCTGATGCTTTCAAGTGCTTTCCCAGCAGCACCTTTGTAATCCGACCCAGTGTCTAGTATTGCAAAACTACTAACTAAACTAAATACACTTTTTTTTACTCAAAACGTGGTTAAGATTAGTAAACACTAAAGACAAAGAAACCACGTGTGACGTGGTGAAGTTATGGGGAAACACATTGGATAATCTTTTCGTCACCTAAAATAGAAACATGGATATTACTTTTTAGTTTTGGCATTTGGGTTCAATTAACTTTTTAAGAGTATTTACCGATTATTTGTTTGTAAATGGTGCTTGTCATTTGTGGAGCGATATGGTGTCCTTACTGAAAGGCAAGAAGAATAAGAAATATCTACGATTTCAAAATGGATCATCGCCGTCGTCGGAAACTTCACTGCTTCCTCCAGAAAACGAAAGTAAAAAGAACAGTAAGAAACGGAAGAAAAGGCGAAAAATGAAGGGACCACGAGTGGAACCGCTTACGTCCTTTACGGCGGCGTCAACGAAGAATAATGATGCGAACGTGTTAGCTAAGGGTCCTAAGCCAGCGATAAAGAAAAAAAGTAAATTTGACAAGAATACTATTGAACTGGTTCACGTGTATGCTGCATATCGTATGTTTTTGGCTCATGAAATTTATCTATATTCTATATTTGCAGAAATTAAATGTGACAAATTGCTCCTCAATATGCTGAAGAAGCGAAAGTTAAAAGAGGCAACATCAACTCCAACAGAAGAAAGCGTAATATCAGGCGACGATAAGGTTGAAGAAAATTGCACTAAAAAGAAGCGGAAACGACCGGATCCTGGAAATAAACCTGAAGACGAAATGCCATTGTTGCAAGGTGGCAGTGAAGAGGAACACCAAGCCGATAAGACGAATCATGTCGATAAGATTCGGATTCGACCATCAGTCCCTACTTTGCCTGCTTCAGAATGCAGAGAAGCGTATGAATTTTATTGCATTTTCATAATATTATGATTTTATTGGCGAGTGGCGATGATTTAATAATTAAACTCAATTCTGTTTACTCATAGATTCATAAAAAGATTTAGAGAAAATGATACCCTGATTGTCGTCGGTGAAACAGGATGTGGGAAGAGTACGCAAATTCCTCAGTTTCTTATTAACGATTG
This sequence comes from Heteromurus nitidus, assembly GCA_034687055.1. Taxonomy (NCBI): domain Eukaryota; kingdom Metazoa; phylum Arthropoda; class Collembola; order Entomobryomorpha; family Entomobryidae; genus Heteromurus; species Heteromurus nitidus. Next base: position 8,352 of record JAQFZW010000657.1, on the reverse strand, counting down.
TCCAAAATTGTTTTCTTATCGAGGCATGGCTATCACACAGGTAACTTATTGGAGGAAGGAGGAGACTTATGATATGATATTATACAGGTCCTAATTATCATTCATCTACTCTAAAATGTATTTTTTCTTTAACAGCCGAGAAGGGTTGCCGCTATTAGTCTAGCAAATAGAGTTTCGTACGAATTAGGAACAGATGTTGGAGACCTTGTAGGATTCAAAGTTCGTTTCGACAAACAAGTCAGTGAAAAGACTAAAATAGCATTTCTGACTGACGGCTACCTAATGATGGATGCCATTAGGGATAAGTTATTTCGTGAGTACAGTGTGATTATTGTGGACGAAGCTCATGAGAGGAGTGTTGAAACTGACGTAGTCCTTTCCTTGCTGAGAAACGCTCAAATACTTCGCAAAAATCGAAATCCAAAGAAGCGTCTGAAACTTGTTATTATGAGTGCAACCCTTGATGTAGATAAATTCAAAGATTTCTTCAATTTGGAGGAGCATGGATTGACGTGAGTAATTATATTGAATTATGAAACTAGAAGTTACATGAGAAGCGATCAGTTTAAATTATATATGATTATGTTATTTATCTTAATCTTTGCAGAACAAAGGCAGTTTACATCAAAGGTCGTCCCTTCAGTTTGCAACTAAATTATCTGCCAAAAATTGTTACTGATAATCATATGGATCTCACTTGGATAACATTGTTGAAACTTCATATGGAATTACCTGTGAAGTAAGTAAAGATTGCATTGTCTTGGCTTAGAAGATGTTACTGAAACTTTACCCACCGCAGCCGTTTTAATAACGAATTTCATCGAAAGCTCGACACAATTAAAGAAACTCTTTAATTATCAAAAATGTCCTCGCAATCCGTTCAAACCTTACCTTAACGAATTTGTTATTTGTTTAATAGTCATCACATCCTTGTGTTTCTAACTGGAAAGGAAGAAATTGATCTTATAGTAGCAAGGGCCACAGCAATTAATCAGAAACAAGACTTAGCAAAAGTGTTCGTGTGTCCGTTGTACGCGGCACTTTCTAAAGAAGTACAGATGAAATCATTTGAGTTACCTCCAGAGGACACCAGAAAAATAGTCGTCTCAACAAACTTGGCTGAAACCTCGTTGACGATACCTGGAATTCGTGTGGTGATAGATTCTGGGCGTGTGAAGTCTAAGTTAGTGCAAAAAGCTACAAGCGATTTAATCTAGTAAATCCTAATTCATAATCTTTTCACTGGTTTATGTATATTTTATTTATATTGTTATTATAGATATTTCGATGAATCGCTGGGGATGGATGTTCTACGTGTTCAGTTAATTTCGAAATCACAGGCAGATCAAAGGGCCGGGCGAGCAGGAAGAGAATTTGATGGTGCAGTATATCGACTATATACGAAAAGTGACTACGAGAAAATGGAATACTTTCCAATTCCTGAGATCACTCGTTCCAATTTAAGCAGAGTTTTACTTCTTGCTGCAGTTTCGTTAGGAATTGACAATTTTAAGAATTTTCCACTCCCTGATCCTCCGAACAATAAGGTAACCTGTCGTAGTGTATGAATGTTCGAAACTAAATAAGACTTGTTTACTATAGTTGAATTTATTTTATTAGGCAATAAAATATGCTATGAATGAACTTCACCGGTATGGAGCGATTGAGACGAATCAACAGCCAGTTACGATCACAAGAACAGCAACACGCCTGCTATCTTTCCCTGTTGAACTCCATTTGGCTAGGGTATTGTATCTAGCCGTTCAATACCAAGAGCTTTCTAGGATATGCGCGATTGTCGCAATGTCGACAGTGGAAACAGTTTATAGTCCCGATGTTAACCAAGGGGAGAGTCGGCGAAATAGGCATCAAACTCTTTGGGCTCCCGACGGAGATTTTATAACGTTTTGGAAGATTTTTAAAGAATTTAAGAAGTCCAAAAACAAGAAGGCATGGTGCAAGGAGCACGGAATTGTTTTCAGGTAATGTAAATTTGTGATATTAGACCTTGCCCCATGATCCAAGGTAAGGTGTTTTAGATTAGATGTCTCTCTATCATTTTTTCTTCCAACAGGACTATGGTGTACGTGGGGCAAGTGTGGAGACATTTACTGACTGTGTGCCAAAACGTGGAACTGGAAGATGACGAAAGATTAAGTTGTGGAGATGCTATCGACTTCAAAGAAAAGGTTCAATTGATATTTAAAACCGCATTTTCTCATCAAGTAGCAAGATTAAGTAAAACGAGAGGTTTATATTTGGTGGAGAATCAGTTTGACACGGCAATTAAATTTCATGCTAAGATTCACCCTAGCTCATCATTGATTGCGACAAAGCCGGGTAGACTGATGTTTACGCATTTATCATTCAATGAAACCGATAACTCTGTGTACATGCATAATTGTGGAGTATTGTAAATATAATAATAAGACAAAGTATGCGTAAGAATTACCTCGCGGACTATATTTTGATGCCGATGTGATATACATTTAAAATAAAAATGGATCAATTTTACCCGTTATATAAAAATTCAGACGAAGTAATAATTTTTTACAATTATATTAATATGAATAAACTTTTTGTCTTCTTACGAATCTAATTTTTAAAACAATTTATTCCATGAATTTCACTCATTCCTGGCTGCGTGTAACAAATCTTACATCGTTCCGACCATTTACTTGCTTATATGAGAATTCTGCAGTATCCCAGAAAACCAGAGAGAAAATGTCACAGGTAATTCCTTCCGTAAAAGGTATATCATTAACCTTGCAACGTGCCACAATGCATTTCTTGATTATTTATTTGGACACAACAAGAAAAAATGTATTTATAGTAGTACATTTTCTGAAAGAAATAGCGCAGATACAGCGGTATCGGTACAACAAACCTGCATAACTTAACCCATTCCTTGGTCATTTCACGGTCCATCCAAATTCCAATCACACCATGCGAAAACTCGACTTTCTCCAACATTTAACGCAAATATGAAGTCCTTGGATATATAATGCATTTTCATGTAAAAAGGAACTTCATTCCTCAGCTAAACGCATTCCAGCATGCTTTCAATGATCGTGAGTAAATTTGCAAAAGTATGGATGGCCAATTTGATCTAACTGGACGTGGAGTGGATGTGGAAGGCTATAAGGAAACAGGTCCTTCCCACAGAAATGTTTTGCGACAATTTTTGTTAATAGATACTTAACATTTTTGTTTCGTCAAGCAAGCTCTTTTTTTACAAGTACAAGCTACACTACTGCAGACGATGGCACTGGAAAAAAAGCAACTCTGAAAACTACTTGCCTTAGCAGTTTCCCTTCTTTCCATCATCATCCACTCCACAATGTGTATCCGAGAGAATCCAAACTAAAAACCAGCAGGAGCATATATTCTCATCATCTTCACAAGCATCCCATGCAACTTTTGTGCATGTGATACAGGAGAAAGCAAGTTTGCAAAGCGAGTGAAAGTGTGAGTCTATTCATCTTTTTCTCTCATTTTCATTCTGCACCTTCTCTCTGGCACATGGGCTCTCTTCTTCACTTCACAAATCCATTGACAATCTCGCGTGGGGAACAAATCTTAACTCTTCCACACGCTGGATATCTCCTTTGAGTTTGAATGGATGAGCAGAGATTTGTTGAAACAACGAGTTCTTATACATTATTCTGTGATGCTCGTGTCACAAAACGTTTTCCATTGTGAAAGTGATTGGATTTTGGACTGATTGAGTTGTGATTCAGATGCAGGAATTTAAACAAGTGACAATTGTGTATTTTTATATATGCACAGGTGTCTATTGTGAATATATATAGTCTTGCCGAAGTGCTCCGGTTTCTTGTCACAAGTTTACAAACAACAGGAAAAGTTTTTCCATTTGATTTTTATCATGGATTCCTTTGGAATTTTGAGTGGAATAACGTGAGAACTCAATAAGGGCAAAATGAGAAAGCGACTTGAGAGAAAAGGAGAACGTGAAGCGATGTTATTCTAAATATGGAAGCTTACATAAGAAGCATCGTTGTTATATAAGAAGTACATATTACCTATATCATAGAACTTGTAATATTTTTCTAAGAGAAAATCTGTTTTACATCACGCCAGAAAAAAAGCGATCACGTACATGTTCTGTTGATAATCGCGTTGGTAAAAGGAGGAATGGCACTTTTTCATCCGCTGTCAGTCTGCTGGACTCTGATCTCCATTTTGATCGTGTCACATTCCCCCAGCAGGAGTTCGAGCCTGTCAACTCCAGCATCATATCCTTTGTCATCATCCCGATCCACAACAGCATCCTCGTTGTCAACACAAGGAAGCAAAGTTCACAGTTCATGGAGGGAAGTGAGAGGCTCATCTGGTTCTGGTACGACGCCTCCTTCCTCCACGGTCATCGCCATCAATAGCAATCAATATCCATCAATGTTCAGCTCATTTAACTTTCTCCACGGCGAGAAACATGATGATGAGTCAAGTTTTGAAAAGTCTGCGAGTAGAACTCGTATCGCTAACATTATTAGTATTAATAGGCCTTCTTCTCAGCTTAGTCCTCCTTCCTCGGCGAGCAGACGGTTGGTGTTCAACAGTGTGACGGGCGACACTGACAAATCTGACAATCAAATTAGCTCTCATAATATCGTCCCATTTCCTCCTCGCCGAACTAACAATAAGTTGCCGCTGGAGAAGCACAAGTACAACATCAGTGTGACAAGTAGCAGGAGGGCAAGAAGAAGGGCTGCTTCCTCGACAAAAAATAAGTCTACTCGTGGTTACCGTAATAGTGGTGGTAGTAGTGCTGGCATTGCTCCTTTCTCCTTATCCCCAGACTTGTCGAGTCCAAAGATCGCTTCCTTAAACCGACCCAAACGTCAGTTGCATCAACAACGAGCCTCCTCATCATCATCAACATCAGTCGCCACCGCTCCACCAGAGCTTACGTCGACAAGAGTTCCCAGCAGCCGCCCTCAGAATACAACCGCCTCTGGTAGAACTGCTTTCATCGGGACATCGTCTTATCCGGATCAGACTGTGAGTGAGCCCGTATTAACAATGCCCTCAGCAGCATCAGGGGTTTACTCCGTCAGGAGCAGGAGTAGTGGTGGAGGAAAGAGACGGGTGGTGAGAGTGGAAGAAGGGAACCAAGGAGCAGACAAGACGTTGACAATTTTGGGCCTATTTGAGCTCACTCAAAATAGTTTAGCTCGTGAAAGTGGGAGAAGTGAAAAGATTGCTGCTGAGATGGCTTTGGAAGATATCAATGCTAAAGGGATTCTGCATGGATACCGGCTTACCATGCATACTAATGACACTCAGGCGAGTTCACATATTATTCTTCCTTCAAACATTCTCTCCTCCGGTATAGATGGATATGTCGACCTTTTTTCTTAGGAAAAATTGATTAGCTTTGCAGGTGGAACAGTATCAGCACATCACTCATTGAATAAAATGTTGTACAGGGAAAATATCGTGCGGTATTGATTCAGAGATGAGAAAGAGAGAGAGGAAGAGAGTTACTTCAAGTTGAATTAAAAGGCGAGAGTCATTCGTGTGTAAAATGAACTGATGTCCCTGAAGATGTAATCAAATTGTTTTCTCTGCATTTCCCAGTCTATTAAGTAGCGGTTTTTGGAAGACATGCTAATGTGGAAGCCCACAGAATACGTAGTATTACATACATAAGAAGTAAGTATGTCACAGAAGCAAGGAGATTTCAAGCTTTTGTATACGGATTATATAGTCCATATAATAACCATATCGTATCGTGGTACTCAAGAGAGAGAGAGAGATATGCATCTTTTTAAGTCTGTGGAGAGGAGACGTGTGCGTTCCCTTCTTGCACGAAATATTTATGCTACACTAAACCATCCATCATTTGCATGACATTACAAAGCACCGATGACTGGCAGTGCACACCAACGACTTTTTCTCATCCACAAACACCTGAACTATACTACACACACGTTTATGCTTAATACTGTGTGAGAGAGGGACTTAATCTGGAATCTTTATCCATGATCCGCATCACTGTAGCACATACATACCAACACCAACCACATTCCAGTTCCAGCTTACACGAAAGCAAAAATGCCACATGCATATTCCACTAGGAAAATGATAAACGAGAGCATGTATATATGCTGGAGCTGTGGACAAGAGAACTGAAAAAATATGCTGATTTTTATGTATCAAACCGGCAAGTCGTATCGACATAAAGGAAGGAGACCACAAAAGGCAAATATGGTCTTTTGAAAGGTCATCATCAAGTAAGCCTGACGTTATACCTCGTTCAACAAACCTAAACCCCTATTTGCTTTCTCTTCGTTTGATGCAATGAGTCGGACTGGACTATATAACCCATCCATCCAAACTCCCATATAAACTGAACACTCACAAGCACAAGGATACATACACGGACATTATTTCAGCTCTCTCAAAAAAGCGAAGGTATATGATTGCGGTTTTTTTGGTCGTTGAAAGAAACAACATCGCTCAGATAGAGATGCGCATGTTTTGCATTGTGATCCAAGCAAGTAAATAGAGATGAAAATATGCCAACATTTACTACCTCTTGTTTTAGTGTGTTTCGGTTGCATGTCTTACTTCAAGTAAATTAATGTTTATGATGCGTAACATGGAGCTTTCCCTTGTTTTCCGCCAATTTACCGTCATTCAATCGTAGACATGATGTGTACACAAAAGTAAACATATTTGTCTGCTTTTGTATTTTTTCCAAACTCAACGACCCATTCACTTTGCCTCTTTCCGGCTTCCCGAGCACGTTATTGTTTTAAGGAGAGCACACACAGTTTTCCATCATTCTGTCAAAAAATGAGAATGTATTGGCCAGAAGCACATATGCCGACGCATAATAATAACATACATTTTCCATTAGATTGCCTTTTAAAAGGAACACCGGTTACAGATATTGCATGTGCATGACACACACACACACTATCTTGTTCCTACTTTGCTTTCACATTTCATGTGTGCTCGTATGAAACCATTTTTTCTTGTTCCTGCAAAGCATTATCATTTTTACCTGGAATATTTTTCAAGTTTTTTGTCAAAAAGCCAACATGGTTTTCCTGTGGCTTAGCTTCCTTGTTTCCTGTTACGGAACAGCTCTTATCTTTTTCCGTCGCCTACTCCCAGTCCCGCAAGGTTCCAACTCCCGAAAATATTCAGGTTTACAGTCTTCACTCCACTCCTTCAAATTAATCGTAAGCTACATCACGTTCTTCTACTTGACTCACACAAAGCCACTATTTTTAGGTCAAAACTCGGCTTTCCCCAGATGCAGCAAATTGAATTCATTCAAAGAATCCTTACTGTCTAGCGACTACAGATGGCAGGTTATAAAAATTTATATATTGGTGACTATTTTCAGATATCAGCAACGAGAAAATAGAAGGGAGAATTAAAGCTCATAGTGCGTAATTTCCAAGGAATGACACGAGAAAAAAATGTAGGTGAAATGGGAACATTGGAGGTTTCATAACAAATCGCAATCTCATATTCATGGCGTGTGTAAATACATCATTCTCAAAGATTATCATTGGGATCTTTTATGATAGCACATGACTGAAGCAACCCATTTTCCGTCAGTCAATGACTTTTGATTTAGCGAGTGAAAGACGTAGTGTCAACACCTCTCTTCCTGTTTGAACTGTGGAATATTTCCATGTGGTGAAAACGTAATATTTATTAAAGGAATGCAAATGAAAAATGTCAAAAATAAGAAATCCTGATAAAATGGAAATTGGGTATTACTATAATTGGAAAGGGGTGCATTGCATGATGTAATAAGGTGTAATAATGCGTTGGCAGACACCCGCATGACATCCTACATCCTACATAATTTGGCATCATATGAGGCTTCAAAGGTGAGAGAAAGTCTGGATTGGAAATGCGGATCACAGGTTATATTTCGTACTTTCGACTACTTGACTTTCTCTGTGATAACGTACTACGTATCCATTTTTACAACTTTTTATGAGTAGCAAGTTGCAAGATGTTTTAAAATAATGCAAGATGCAAGATGTTTTAAAATAGTTGTAAATTCTCTACTGTGAATTCCAGGGTCCCAATCAATTTTGTTAAGCCATACGCTCATTTTCATATGCTGAAAGTCGGGATTGGCAATGGAAATTACTTTGCAGGATTATATGATGTCGCGGCTTCAAAAATCCAACGTTCTTCACTTGTCCTCGTAGAAAATGGATGACTTGTTTGAAATGTAGATTGCCGAAAATTGTTATATTAAGAAGTTGTGAAATTACAATACATATCGCCCATGATATGCATAAACGCCGTAAGTGCATTTTCACATACGGACATAAGACTCCTAATCGAAAAGGC